>CAJNJA010007254.1:0-43004 GCA_905231915.1 Symbiodinium necroappetens
AACTCGTGCAAATATTGCTTTGGGGTGCTTTTGGGCTGTCCCGGAAGGTTCTGGCCGATAAAGCGCCCTGGGAGACATGTCTGGAAGCACGCGAAGCTCTAAGTACGTTTTCCTCGGTCGCAATCTAAGAATCATCCGAGCTCGAGCCGCTGGAGCTGGAGGAGCTGTCGGAGCTGTCACTGCGAGAGGAAGAGGGCGGATCTGAAGCACACTCGTCCGAAGGGGCTGCCTCAGGTGCAGCAGCAGGCTTGGCTTTTGCTTTAGCCTTAGACTTGCTGGAGGATTTCGGCTTGACTTTGGCACCGGGTTTGGCCTTGGCTTTCGCCCTGCCCTTTGCAGCAGCTGTGGCAGCTGCCGCATCCAAAGCGGCATCATCTTGCAAGTTTTCACGTGATGGAGGTTCGCTCAAAGCCTCCAAACGAGCTTCCAAGACACTGTCATCAAGCAACTCAGCCACTCTTGGATTCACATGATTATGATCCCGGCGGCGATCGTGGTTTGGAGCCTGCAAGCACCACAGCTTCAGCAAGCGAAGGCAGTTTTGCTTCTCTTCAGCTGTTTCATTTCGAAGACCGATTGCCTTCTTACACATCGTAACCTCAGAAAGCTTATGATATGGGCACGCTGCTTGCCAAGAGCCAAACTTGGGCCGTTTCTCCGGCCCGCTGAATGTCATTCGGAACGGACCCCACTGGAAGGTGTCCTGGTGCACTTGACGGGAGCCAGATGCACGGGCACGAGCACCACCATGTGCAGAGGCAACACCATCAGCAGTCTCCGCAGCATCATCATCGGGCGGGCGACCGGAGCCAGACGGACGCGAGGCAGATGCACGCGAGCCANNCACGAGCACCACCAAGTGCTGAAGCAACACCATCAGCATTCTCCAGAGCATCGGGCGGCGGTGATGGCACAGCAGGCACAGGTACCGGTGGCTCGTCAAAAGAAGCGGGCGGTTCTTCGGCACGACCTGGCACTGCGGGTGGCTCCAGGGCTGCAGCTTCGACTTGGTTCTCTGCTTCTAGATCTGAGAGGGCACGAAACACAGAAGATCCAGGCGACGCAACGGGTGACCCTATGCCACCGCCGACGTCGGAACCGCAGCCCGAGTCCTGCTTGTGTTCCACGGCTTCTTCATCTGACCCAGACAAATACAACACATCCGACGACAATGACTCCGAACTCAAGCCGCCCGAATCCTCATCTACCTCGTCCACTAGTTGCTTCAATGCTTCGTCAACGGCACCATCATCATTTGCTCGCTCAGCATTGAGGCTGCGGCGGGCACGCTTTCTGGGAGGCACAGGCAAGGCAGCATCAGGAATGGCATTGGCAACAGGCACAGGCAGGCCCTCGCCATCGGCCTGCAGCGGCGGGGGTCTAGAGTCATCCGCCTCACCATTCTCAATGGCCTGAAGCGGACTGCCACTACAGTAGCCTTGGAGGATTTGGCTATAGTATTCTATGGGCTGGCAATGGTGCACTCGCTGCAACACACCTGCACTAAACAAGTCTTCCGAACGCAACAATGCCATGATGTATTTACGGCTTCGCTGTAAGGACGTGCCTGGCAAATAGTATAGCAAGTTAGCACTGTCTGGCAAGTGCGGCGGCAGTTGAGACATAGCCTTCTTTGTCCTCGGCCTAGGCCTCGCATGAAAACCCTTTCGTTCGAGAGCATCGCACAATTGCCAACATGTTGCATCCTCCAGACTCTCCAACGACAGGTCTGTCAGCTTCTGAAACACAAGCTCGGGGCAACGCAACTCACTCGCAACACGAAGCTTCTGGGCACCGCTGGACGAGAAACGCCACGTGAACCTGCCTGGGCCTGGGCTGTCCGGCAAGCACTCAACAAGATTGACACCACGCAACATCTGCAACTGCTGGTTCAAGTCAGCATCACAAGCGGCTGTTTGAAGCCCTTCCTCACTCTTCGGGAAGGCACGACATGACACAAGCTTTTTCACAGCAGGCTGAGCTCTCTCCACAACTTCATCACGGACACCATCCAAAAGAAAGCAAGGTGATTTCCGTGTCACCCAAGCCGTCAAGTGATCACGCACCACAGGCAATTCGACGTCGCACAAGGAGAGCACAGACACAGGGCCCTGCACGGATGTGCCTCTGCTGGCTTCAAGAGCTACAATATGCTTATCACTGAAAGAATGGCACGCATGCACGGTCACACAGATGTCGTGCTTGGTCAGTTTGCGGGCACTGGCTGCTGGCAAAGAAATCATCTTTTGGCGATGCAAATGCACAGGCACAACTCGAAAACACAGAAGTTGCGATTCGGCAGCTGCAGCACCTGGGGGCGGCACTGCTCGATGATCCTCCACATCGGGTTCAAGCTGGGGGCGGTTTTCCAACTGTGGCACCTGTGGCTGATGCCCTGGCACGGACAAGGCAGTCTGCAAAGACATCATGGGCATGTTTTGAGAGGGCACTGACAGCATGACGCCGCCGGGCTGCTTTGCCAACATCGCCTGAAGGTGATCTGCTAAGGCTTCCTGCTGGACACGGTCTCCACTGACCCGAGGTGCTTTACCCCTGCCGCTCTTAGTCTGTCGCCAAGTCTCAATGAGTCTAGCTTTCACGGCCGCATTCCGCTCACGTTTTTTCTTCTGTTGTTCCATTTTGCGATACTGAGCATTGACATCTAAAGAGTACATATATATGTTCGCAAGCTGTCGCCTTTGATCGAAGGGCAACCTATCTTGTGAGGCCTGGAAGTACAGCGGATGTTTGAAAAACCCCAACTTTCTTGCAAGCATGTCTGGATCAAGCACCCCTGCAAAATCCTGAAGAAACTGAAGCAGAAGATCTCGCTGCTGGGACTCGCAAATCTTCATCACCTCTTGCATACGGAGCAACAATGAAACATACGAAGCGCCGACCCTTCGGTTGCTGCAGGCACGATTGACCAGCGAGTGATCGCCCTCCTGTCGCCGTTCCACCTGCAAGAGAGTCAGCGGCGAGATGACAAGCCTAAGCCCTAAGCTGCTACTGCCTATACTGCTAGGACTTTAGTTATGGGGCCGAGGTTGAGATCTGATCTTTAGCTACGCAGCAGTGTAAGTGGTGTCTGTGAAAGTTGAAACTGAGGATGGGGCTGTTGGTATGAAGGACAGCTCCGCGACTGTGCGATGCAAACTTGGCAAGGACTCCAAGGCCTCGCCATCGATGAAGGATTGTAGCTGCTCACGCAAACTCCCAGGCGACTTCAACCAATTCCATGTCAATCGGTGATGCAGCTCGGGCGACTGATCCGAAGTGTCAAAAGCATTGAGCAGGGCAGCAGCGGCCTCACGTGCAACAGCCTGGTCAGGGTTGTCAAGAGCTGCCAGTCTCCACGGCAGCATGGACCAGTTCTGAAGCTTGTTCGTGGCTGTTGCTATCATGTGACTCTTCCCACGGTCGAATTCTTCCAGCAGCAATGAGAGCTGCTCTTCATCCAAAGCCTCCGTCTCCACCAACAAGTCTTCTTTCGATAATTCGGCCATGCTCTGCAACTGTTCTGCAAAATGGAGCCGCTGGCAAGCTCACAAGCCCGAAGTCCTGCCAACGGACAAGGCAGGAAACTGAGGCCATCACAGCCATGAGGCAAGCCAAGCTCCCGGCAGGTCTGCTCCAAGGCAACCAACGCATCACGCTCAAACTGTTGGACAGGCTCACAGTCAAGGTCTGTCTTGGCAGATCTTCGCCAAGGATGACACGGACAACCCTCAGCCCACGACATGAACTGCGAGTTCACTTGATTCAAGCGGAAAATCAAAGCCCCAAAACTCCAGAACCAGTTGCTACGAATCGCATGCGTGACGGCTTGCACATCAGCCTGTACTTGTGTCTCACGAGCTGCCGCAGCTTCCTCAGCTGGTTGGTTTTGTTCCTGTCCAGCAGCACGGGCGGTTTCGAAACGAGATTCGTTCCACGACGCTTGAAGATGTCGCTTCAACGGCAAAAGCTTTTCAAGAACCTGCACCGTACTTCCCCACCTCCACTCTGCAAATGTGGGAAGCCCCGCTTCGAAAAATTTTTTCATCCATTCGTGCCGAGTTCCCAGTAAGCAAGTGGCAATATACCTCTGCCGAAGATGCTTGTGATGAATCAAGGAAACCAGCGGTCTAAAGGTTTCCAGCCAAGCGGGCCAACATGTCAAGCAAGTATTGCAATCAGAGCACATATTGTGCGTAATATGATTCAAACCAGGTACAGCCACAGCCCGCGGTAAGAAATAAACATCTGTCGTTTCTCCCTCTGCATCTGCATCGCCGCCGTCGCCGCCGTCCGCATCCGCTTCCAGTTCCCCATCCAGAGCCCAGCTCGGTAAAATTTCACGCAAGCGGGTTCCGGACATTTCAGCAAAGCCCTTCTCAGTTCCGAGGTCTGTGGTGACACTGACCACGCGAGATAAAACAGCACAAACTTCCTGCTGAGTTTGTGTTTCGGCAAACAGAGCCCGGGCGAGCGCACTGCTCTTATGCTCCAAATCGCTTGCCCCGGCTCCGATGGCCATGGGCAAGAGCCGGTGCACAAACAAACCTTCCTTCAAAATTCGCCCGGCCTCGCATCGTTCCTGTGCTATTGAAGCCATGCGATCCTCATCTTCAGCCTTGTACGCAGCAAGAAAAGCTTCCCACGAAGAGCGCAGGGATCTCGCAGCTTTGGAGCACGCAAGCAAATCATCGGATTTTATCATCAAACATGTCGAGAGCAGATAATCATACCCAGCCTGCGGAGAACTGTCAGATAAAAGATACAAGGAGTGATGCTCAGCAAATCTACGCCGCATGAAACAGCAGAAGGCGGCATCGACCAACAACTGCGAACGCGACAAAGTTGCTCCTGAAGGAACCCTATCCCACACCCCTGTATCAAGCTCGCATTGAGGAAAAAGGCTTTCGAACAAACTCCTCATGGTAGATTTCAACTGTGAGCGGTGCCTCAGCTTCATGGCTGCTGCTAGGGAGGAAACCAGAGTTGTGGCATCAATCCTCCGGCCTTTGGCGAGAGACCCCGTCAGTTCCAGGGTGTTGCGACCACTTCGAAACTGTTTTGCAAAGCTCTCCAAACGGCACACCATCTGCTCCAAGTCTATGGTCGCACCAGCCCGTTCATCCTCGTCCAGACTGGCCAGGCAAACAGCTGAAAATTCCCTGATTTTGTAAGCTATCTGCTCTGCATGCACGCTGCTGAAAGTTAGCTCCGGTGGAGGGGCAGAAACACCTAATCTCCTAGATTGCTTCAGATCTTGCAGCCATGCCTGGGAAGGAAAATCCAGCTCAGAAGTAAGCCTCTGCATTGCTGGTCTTTTGCGAGTGCACCAGCTCGCTGCTAGCATCAACTTTGACCAACACCCCTTCCCCAACAGCTCCACCACTGGATGAGGAACTGAGAAACACAATGGGTTGTTCACCATATCTCTCCATTGGGCAGACGTCATCCCTAAAGCAAGCTGGAGTTCTGCGCTCTGCATCACTCTTTGCTGTCCGTCCGACACAAAAAAGCCACTGGCATTGTCAAGACCAACTGGTGCGCCAGGTGTGGAAACGACTTTGCTCAATCTCTCCCGGTCGAAACCAACATTGACAGGGACACAAAACCGAATACAACTGGCGATACGCAAACTGTAGGCATCTGCTGGATAGTTCAAATACTCCCAATAAAAATTGCATTCTTGGTCCCATGGAGTCAAAGGGCCACGGAACTCAACATCGGGAACCAGTTTTACTATGTAATTGCTCGGTCTTTCGTTTAGTGCCGTCCTGCCCGTCCCTGCTTCATGCTTGGTCGAAAGCACGTGGGACAGGCCGTGCTGCTGCAGTCGCTCAAGAAACCAACCTGGCTTTGGAATGCCTTTGCGGCGACCATCGCCCACCTGAACTCCACGCCTGTAGCAATTGTAAGGCACAATAAGTGCGAACACGGCCATGAGTGCCAAACGCATCACGGAGTGAAACATTTACGCTGTTCGTCGTTGTTCGTGCTCTGTTCGGGCTCTTCGGGGCTCAAAAACCAGGTTTGGGGGGCCAGTTTGGGGTTAATTTTAATTTCGTCACAAGCACGACATGAGCCTAACATGCCTGGCACCTCTGCTGCATGCTGTTAATGCTGGTCCACTACATGCCACTACATTGCCGCACGAAAAGTAAGCTGTTCTGCACCGACTGTCATGACTGTCATGTTTTCAAGCATTTACTTCTGGGCCGTACAATGCCGCAGACAACAAAATTCAACAAACAACGTCAGAAATATTCTTTGTGACATGTCGAGAGAGGTACCAACGATTGAAAAAACACAAAGCTATATACATGTGTGTGGAAAACAGACAAGCGGAACAGGCCATCCGATGGCCATCCCAAGCCAAACCCGAGGGACCTACCAAAACGACTCCAAAACACCAGAAAGCTTTGACAAGCCGAGAAAACGACTTGAAAACGATGTTTTCACAGGCGCAAGTAGAGCACAAGAAAGGAAGCAATTGATCTAGAAGGAACAGGCCCGTAGCCCACCGAACCCTGTCCCCGAGGGTTTCTATGAAATTCAACAACCACGTCCTTTCAAAGTCGCGGTCGGCTTTTTCCACCTCTTAAGACTCGTTTGGGAAGTGATCATCGGCGCATCTCTCCAGTCCTCCAGGTCGGTGTTGATCTCGAACGACTGCAGCATCCTGCTGCGCCGGCATCTTTGCCCTCTGGGTTGGGCGAAGCGAAGTTCGACGAACTCGTCGAGCTGGCGTGGAAGAAGGCGTAGAACCAGCCCTCGATGATGCCGCCATCTCCCGATCTCTCTGATTCGTCATGTTCTTCGCCACATCTCTCGGGGCGATTCCATCTCGATCCGCACCGCGGGCACACCCAAAGTATCTGGTGGGCGGTGGCACTGCGGCACAATTGCGAGGAAGTTGTCGCGGCTCGCCTAGCGGTCTGGTAGCCTTCGTCTTCTTCTTCTGCGGTGTATCGAGAGGTCTCCTCCGACCCGGCACGTCCTCGACGAAGTCGTCCCTCTTTGTCAAATGATCCACAACCATCTGGCTTCGGGCGAGGCCAACATCGTCATCAAGGCGACAGCCAACCGGCGCCACGCAGCCAGGCTCTTTCTTGGGCGACCATCTTCTCCGCTTGGGCCGGGACTGAAGACACAGGCTTTTTAAGGGGCTCAAGCGCACGCCTAGGAACACGCGGGCCCTTCTTCTTGCGCCACACTGTTTCTGCCAGCCGTCTGCAAGCTCCTGGAACACAATCATGTTCCAAGACGATCCATCGTTGCCCACGTCCATGTGCAAGTCAGCGGAGTCTGCACTCCTCCCTCTGTCACGGAAGTCCATGTGAAGTCCCCTGAGACCAGGGTTGCGACCCAAGCATTCACGTACAGGCACACCGGTGCATTTGGGGATTCGTGTCATCGACCCATGTGCGAACAACCCGAAAGTCGCGGTGCCCGCTTGGTCATCTCTAGACTGTAGAACGCCCCTCATGGACGATATGCGGTCCAATAGTCTGCTCGAAGCTCTGTCAGCAGAAACTCTTGAAGAAGGGTCAAGCACCTGCAAGCGGCATGTCTCGTGAATTTGGTTGGACAACCGAAATCGCTAGCAAGTGAGACAATGCCACTTCGTGTGGCTGCCGGCTGCCGCTAGAGGACTGCGCTGGGGGTCCGCGAGCGGTAGTATTGTCGGGGCCCGAGCCCAACAGTGGTGCATGAGCGTGCAATGTTGGAGTAAGCTCGAGCGGCGGAGGCACTTGTTCGAGTACTTGGGTGACCGCCGCATACTCGAAGCACCCGTCCTGCATCATATTCTGGGCCTTCTGTTCAACTGCTTGGATTCGACACTCACGCTTCATGGATCCTCCGGACTGTGCACCCTTGACCATCTGAGCACAACTGAAAGACCCAGACGTCGCAGTATGTCGTGGTAGATCCGGAAGATGCGGCAGATGCTGCTGTGTTCGATGTCCCTGACAGCTGACAAACTATGCCACAGTAACTATGCTTTGTAATAGCCCCGGACCAAGATGTCGTGGTGAGCTCGGAAGAGTCTTCACTGGACCCCTCGCCGTCGACGGCAGATACGGAAGACGTTGTAGATGTTGATGTTTTCAAAAGCCCGAATCCCTCCGATCTGCACTGTGCATCTGCATTCCCAAAAATTGTGTTGCGTCTGAATTGGGCAGCACGAAAGGATCGCGCCCGCCTTTAGTAGTGGAACGAGCACCTCCTTTGCCATTGCCTTTAAGATCTTTAAGAGGGCAGTCGCGAGCGTAGTGTCCCAACTCTTTGCAATTGTAGAGTAATATTTGTAGCAACGGGCTCTTGTCAAGAGGTCCTTCGCCGTGCCACGAGCCATGGGGCCCGTTCGTGTCGTCGGGGATCCTTCGCCAGCTCGGCCTCGGCCTTTCCCGGAGCTCTTTTGATCACCTTGGCCGCGGTGCTTGACAAACCCGCACTCTTTGCGCCGATCTCGTCTCACATCACTGTAGGCCGAGTGGTAGGCCCTGATGTAGAGTGTTTCCTGCTCTTCAAGCTCGCGATCCACGAAGAGCAACCTGTGATGAAGAGTGCTTCCTGCTCTTCAAGCTCGCGGTCCTCGAAGAGCAACTCGTCCTCTTCAAGGGCGTCTTGCTCTTATCATCCTCCTCGCCTTGACCTTCATCTTCGTTTCCTCATCGGGGAAGTTCAACTGGTCGCCGTCCACCTTCAACACCGCGTAGTGTCTGCTAGCACTTGATCTCAACACAGCACCTGCCGCCTGAGCTATGTGAGCTCTGGACGGTCCAAATGACGGAGGAGGCTGACCACTTGAGAAACGTACACAACTGGTTCGTGTTCTTCAAAGCAATCATTTCCCTCTGCCAGTCATTCAGCTGAGGCCTGTCTGAGCAGGATCCTGCCCGCGATCTTCTCCGGCAGCTTGTCTTGGAGGTTCGTCTCCATTTCCTATTTGGCCACTTGTTTGGCAGCTATAAATGCCGCCACATCCAGGTAAGGCTTGTACTTGGTCATCAAAGCCGTGCGGAGATGACATCTGCCAAATGCACCTGATCGGCTATCTGTCTGGGCTGGGACCCGTCTTGAAAAGACTGAAAAGTCGGATGTCCGACTTTTCACGAGGATGAGAGGTCTCCGACTCCCAATGCGCAAGCAACCAAAACCTCAGCATGTTCAGTGGGCCTTGTCGCGTCGGTATTGATCTTTTGTCGAGCTTGGATGAAGCGCTCTGCCTGGCCCGGTGGCCGTGAACTGCTCACTGGCATTCCATGAGCCTCGAAAGCGTTCCACTTTAGCTCCGTCTGGAACTCCAGACTCTGGTGTGTCCAGAGTGGCTGCTGCTGAAGCCGCATTGTGCACATGTTGCGCAGTGGGTAGGTGGGGCTCGTTGCTAATCCCGTACCTCTTGGGTCCTGAGCTGCAGGCGAACTTGCCTGAGGCATCTTGTGCCATGGAAGCATCGCCGCCGGCCACCAGACGGGTTCCCAGCACCACATGTCCCAGGAGGAGTGAAAGCTCTTGCCAAGAAGGTGGGAGGAGTCCAAGCCGAACGTCTCCCTTGAAGAGGTCCTCCAACCGCCACCAAGGGTCGGCATTGCATTCGGGCTCGCAGTGTCGTTGTGCCCTCAAAAGAATTCTCTCATAGATGGGTCAGACAGGCTCCGACCCGGTGTGAAAACTGCATGAATTCCTCAGCGGCCCCGGGCCGCCAACCATCAGCTCGAACATTCTCTGGACGACCTGCGCCGAGACCACGATCATCATCGTTCACTCGCAAGCCTCCCCGCCGTCGCAAGTAGTCGGCCCAAGGTCGGGAGTAACCATGACAGCAGGTTTTTAAAGACCTGCTGCTCTCCACCAACTGAAATAACGCAGCCATCTAGGCAGAGTCTTTTGCGCGAAGCGCACCTGTGAGCTGAAGCCCTGCGGGTCGCAAACCGCTTCGGGGACAAACATGCTCAGACTTTGAAAGCGGATGAGTTGGTTCAAGAGTTTAAGGTAGGTTTCTACAGAGGTTTACTGTATGGAATGGTTTATTTACAGACGAGGGGTCACATGAATGGGCGGATGGATGTATGCATGTATTGATAGGTCTGATAGGTGAGTGGCTGGATGGATTCATGGCTCAGAGCCAGGTAAACACGACCGCAGCATACATAGTTTTGATCAACCCCTGCTGATCTTCTCCGACTTGCCGTCTGGCCGGGCTGTCCAGGGAAGCTCGCTGGATGTAGCTGGCAATGGGCTAACAATCATCTCCGACATGAACGACAGACTGACGACGAAATTCATCATCGTCACCGACCGAGTCATTCCCGTCACCTTAGATCCTCATCGTGGTCACCCGCACCATCATAATCATCGTCCTGATGGCGTCATCGTCAGTGTCGTCATCCACACCTGTGCGTGTCGAATGCCATCTACCCCCTCCTCAAGCTTTGAAGGCCTCCTCGGGCGACTCTACACCGTGCAGCCGCAATGCGAAAACACGCCGTTGAACCTCAGGAGGCGAGGCGTCGATCTGAGGCCACAGGAAGCGAACGGCTCCCGGCGCGCTTGCCGGTTAGAATCCTCGTGACGTCACACTGTTGCGCTGGGTGCGCTTCACTGCGTGCGGAACTCCATGAAACCTGCCTGAAGGGTCGTGGAAAACGGCGGTGGGGTGCTTTCAGGTGCACCTCGGGAAGCTTCGGCGAAGCAATGCGAAGCCCGGAGTCTCTTCTGCTTCCAAGTGCCCGACCCGCTTCGCGTCCTCCGTGAAGTTCGAGAAGTTTCGGCCTCGCCAGACCCAAGAGTCCGAGTGCGACTCACTGCGACGTCGTACAGTGACTCCACGAGGCCCGCTCGGGCGAGGTGTGTGGCCGGATCGTAGCCTTTGTTTGCACTGCAAGCACCCCATCGGAAAAACATTGAAAAACATTGAGCGCCTTGATCACACAGGAAGTCGTCTGCACGCACGCGGACGTCCCCGTGAACTCCTCAGGCGCCAACCAATGCAGGGATGCAGCAGATGCAGCAGTGCTCAAGAGAAGCACTGGGATGCAGACCATGTGCCCCCGTCACCTCCCCCACAAAAGCAAAGCCGAAGGACTCCGGATCGTGGGGATCAAGTGCATGGCCCTGGATGGCGGCACCACATGTCCACGCTTTCCAAAACATTTGCACATGTCCTCACTTCCTTGTGCCATGCAATGCGACTATCAGGCCCTGCCAGCCCAGTGTCCTTGCTAACATCAGCAATCCGTTTGTACCATATTAGACACCCGTTCCGGAAAAGGACGGTGAAAGTGAAATTTCGAGCTCCAAAATCTCCGAACCGTGGTATATTGCTAGCTTTCTGAAGTCAGAGAACTACCACGCAGATCCTTTCTACCACTGTGACTGCTGAGTCGGAATTCACGAAAACTTGTGATGTAATTCCCTGATGTTCAGAGTCGCAGCTCACATAACAAACCATGGCCCCTAGGCACCGAAAGGCTTTCAAGGAGGGGTGGCTGATGGCAAATCGAGTGTTGTCGCTCCCGTGCCCAATGTGAGCTGTCTGAAGGAAGCTTCTTGCTTTCATATTTTCTTTCCTCTCTGCAGCCAGCAATGCATGTCCTGAGCACCTGTGGCTTTTGGCCTTGCGGCACATCTTCCTTCACATATCAAGGTGCTCGCCGTGTTCGAAAGCAAATGCAGCAGCCATGATCACGATCCTACGAGTCGTCAGTGAGTGATGAACAATGATGCGAAAGCCCTGACGATGATGCCAGCTTACTCATGATCTACTGTCAGTTCAGGCAAGTTGAACCCTCCAAAAAATCGTATTGCTGCTTGCAACAAACATGGCAGCCCTGATATCCTGTGTTCTCGGCAGTGCTATGCACTACCAATCAATTCAATGACTGTTGCGTTCGACATGAAGGTAAATGTTGACGACAAGGAAAACGGGCATCATAGCGTCACGATTATCAACCTATTATGAAATTGTGAACATGATCGTCATGATGCCAGTGGGGGCATTCATTGACGCAAATTGAAGAAGACGGATGAGGTTCAGAATAGCAATCGTCGTGTTGAGACCAGTGCAAGAGCAATGTGCATCTGCAAGTGCCTCTGGCCATGTCGAGCGCCACATCTCCAGCCACTTCCTGCAGGTACGTACACCGGTGGCTGCATAGGCAAGCAGTGCCAGGTGCCGGCCTTCGCCAGACACGAATGCAAGTATGTCGCAAAGACATTAATGATGTGAATGGGGACGGTTCGAGAATGGAAAAAGAGGGTGATCGAATGCACACAGCAAACTGCATTCTGTTCTTGACGAAAAGCATTGTGGCGAAGTGTGTTCTAAGGACGCCCTCCAACTTATCCATCTGATCCTTGACGAGTCGTCGGGATGTCGTTGTTTGTGAACGGAACCAGGGAAGCACCCCCAACATCTGAATGAAGTAGTTGGTTGTTTGACAAACCAGTTCGACAGAGCAGGCTAGCGCATCGAGCCTGTCTCTTTCCTGATCTGTCCTCTCTTGCTCCTCTGTGTCCTCGGAGTGCAATCTGCAGTTGGTGCAACTATGGTCAAAGTTCGCCCGAGTCCGAGTCCTCCAGGGGGAAGCCGCGATTAAACTTCATTTTGCCCTCCTCCTCGCCGACCTGCAGAGGCCATGGCGATCCCGGAGCTCGATCCGCTTTCTTCGCTGAGCCGCCTTCTTCCCGCGGTAGCGCTTGTACCCACCAGATTTCTTCTGCAGATCGCCCCAGAGCATGCGCCGCTCCCTTCGCTCCGACGAAGATCGAGAGTTCCACGGAAGTGAAGGCAAGCTGTGGCCAGGACGTGTCGTTTCGAACCTCTTCCATCTCCTGCTGCCACTTGTCCAGCCTCAGCACAAGAGCGAAGACACCTTGAACCCGTCAAGAGCGACGTCATGAGTCACCTGCGGGGAAGGATTCTGGTCTTTCCATTTACGCCTCTCTTGATAAGCCTGATCGCGAACTACTCTGGTCTGCACTCTATAGCACCCTATTTTGCTCCTCCTCTTTTCGCTGCAAGTCCAGGGCACCTGTGGCCTGAGAGCACCGGAGACCGAACCGTGTTCTGGTCCTATCGGAAGCTGCCTCTAGCAGCTCGATTTGCTGCTTCTCCAACTCTTCCCGAGAAGGGACATCATAGTCCAGTACCTCAATAGCATTCACACTGCTAGCAGCCCTGCTACAAGTAGAAAGAGCGGCAAACAAAAGTGCCCAACCTGCTCCTCCGTCTCCTTCACTCGCACCTCCCATCGCATGAAAGGCGGGATCATGATTATGCCACCAAACAGGAGCAGACCAGACAAAGCCGCCCTCTTGCTCACAGGTGCCGGCCCGTAGCTTACCGAGGCTTGCCTCCTCCTTCGCGCTGCGGGGCAGCCGACTCCTCCGTCTCGACCAAGCAGCCACCTCATTAGCAGTCATGAGTCATCAGCAGTAAAGGAGACCAAAGCAAACACAACCGACCTAGACTTTAGGGCCAAGCAGCAAACACGGTGGCCAAGAACTCCGAAGATTTGCGGTAACCGCAGTGTCCGCTGCGGCTGCTGCTGCTTCCTCCAATTCCGTAGCTGCCTGGCAAAATCTGAAAACGCGTGTAGAGTCACCCTTGGGCTCCCGGCCTGGTGTCGGGTGGAAGCCAAGATTCTCCTTGGCGGGCTCGGCGAGGCTTCCTGGCAAGTTCAACCCGTTTTCGGGTCAGACCCGACGAGGCCTCCCGGCCGGCCTCGACGGGAAACTGCCAGGAAGGTTGCCATTTGATCTGCTGGGCGTGTTTGCGAGAGACTACCACATCCTGCACACTATGCCTTTTGGCTCCACTGGCAACTTCTTGTTCGTCCGCTCTTGTTGCTGTTCACTGGCAGAACCGGAGCCGAGCTGCATGGCGGTGCAACAGAAGTTTTTGTCGCTGTCAAATGTTGTAGTCAGCGGAGTTAACGGGTAACGTTGGGCTTGTGGTGGGCAACATCTCCAGAGCAATGAGGGCGGCTTCATACTCGAAGACGGAGCAGACGGCTCAGAACCTGGCGAGAATGGTGACAGGCGTACACAAGCGGATTGAAGTTGTTTGCAAACATTGATTGAAGTTTCGGCCGTAAGCTTCAAAAACTTCTTGTCATGTTCCACATTCAAATCCTGCTTCTGTGGTGCACCACACATATGCTAACTGCCGACGGGGCTTTGTTGGAAGTCTGATCGGCGTGGAGTCTCCGTGGACGTGGCTTGGTTTGCAGAGGCAAAAAGATATGCCTGGGAGTGCATCAGACCTGTCTGCCCAGCCGTGCCGAGTGCATATCTCTCGAATTGCAGCACGCCGACCCAGCAGCTGCGGCGGAACACCACCACCACCACCATCAGCAACAGCAGCAGCAGCAACAGCAGCAGCAGCGCCAACGACAACAACAACAGCAACAACGACGGGAAGGCACAATTGCTGCACACGCGACGACATGCAGTGCGCTTGCATCTTTTCAGGGCAGGTTTCACGAGCACGACCTTCGCAGGTAACCTCCTCGATGCTGCGAAAACATGAGGTAGTGTCGCCCCGTGTCGGTTGTAAACTCCGGGTGCGACGCCAGGAATTCTTTGATTGCTGGCATCGGGGTCTTCGTAGAATAGCTGTCCTCTGCGATGATGTAGCTACCGGGCGTGACAAACCGGTTCAATGCATTCAGCTCGGCCTTAACATTCTGTGTGCTATGGTCGCTGTCCAGGACAACCAAAACCCTCCTGGCGCTCGCGGCCAGCTCTGCAACGCGGTTGACGAAGCCGGCGCTCGTCGAAAAGCCCCTGAAGAACTCAACGTTTTTCCACTGGGGTTTCGTGGACGCCATCTCAGCCGCTCTTTGCCCCTTATTCCAATGTGCAGCCCACTCATCCGGATGCTTAACATCAGCAGTGATCACTTTGCAGGAGGGGTTGATCATGGACATCATGGACACCATCCAAACTGCGCTGCCACCCGAGTTCGTGCCAGTCTCCACAATCAGATCGGGCTTCACGTCGTACAAGATCTCGGAAATGATCTGCTGATCGTTCGGATTCTGTCCGAACCGCACTCCCAGAAAGCGCTGAAGTTGGTGCACGTGGCGATGCTCATACTCGTCCTGATAAGCCTGAGTGGCTTGCTCCAGCTGAGAGGACAAAGGTGCAACTGCTCCGAGCTGATGGAACGCAGTGCAATGGCTGACCGATTCTGGTTCCGCAGCCCGGCTGGCTTCGACAGACTGTGACGGCTTGTCTGCAGCCCTGCCCACCTGCGCAAGATTGGAAACACCTGTATGCCCCGAGCGGGCGGTGGATGCTCGAATCCCAGCAGAATCCTCGTCAAGACGAGCTGTTCAAATTTTCATCACGGTTGACGCTTTACTTCGTGTTGCCAACCGGCCGGACGGCTTCAAAACTAGTGAAAAACACTGACACAGGCTTCGGCCGTTTAGGCTGCTGCAGTCTTGGCCTCGAAGCATAGTGTTCAACCTTGTGAACTTTCACGGTGCAACATCTATCAAACCCATCATACCCATATGGGGATACCAGGGTATCCAAAATTGGTCCGAGGCTTCAGTGAACTATGACGGAATAGGCAATGGAGAGATAGCTATGATAGCTACTGTCCCCTGGGCATGTTATCCGGACTTTCGCTCGTTCTCCTGCCGGTTTGCTGTTTGCAGGGTTGCAACTAGGATCTGCTAATATCCTGTGCCGCTTCGACCCCCGTCCTCCAGAAGATACAGAAGTATCAGCACACCAAGGCCGGCAGCTACCACGAGAACCAGCAGGCGGCGACACGACATTGCATCTCAAAGCTCTGCAGCATTGGGCGGCTTCATGCTTCTAGGCTTCTAGGGGTTCTGCACAACATGCCATGATTTTGGAGAATCGGGGTCATCCTGCATTCGTACCAGAATGAAGGATCTATGTTTCGAATCTGCCCCAAGAGCCCATTACGACATCCGGGGTGTGCTTGCAAACAGTACCGCTCCATACAGGCCCACGCCACAAATCCATGGACACTGCATGGACTCACCAGTTTCGGGTAGAAGTAGGTGACCACAAGATGCAGCTTCAGCTTTCGGAGTGCAGCCTTGTTTAAGTCAGCGATTCCGCTTGTGCACAGCACCGATCAAGTGACGGCAAGGCGTCCCAGACATGTGCCGGAATATCAAGCCTGCGCCAGGCCGCGTCTCTTTCTCTAACACTGGAGATTCTGATACCCTCATGCATCTGGGCGCATCTAAGCTGCAACAACACTCGTGGCTGGGACTTCTGACAGACTATCAGTTGCGTGACATGTCTAACATGGACGAAGGCATCATCTGAAACATTCGTCATGACCCCACCTTTCGTTTCGCCTCCTGCCACGCCTGCTTTTGGCAGTCCCTGCCACAGAAAAAGACCTCACTTCTCAAACATTTAAAGCATTGACTGTCAATAGCTGCATGCTGGCTGCACCAGCTGCTCAGCTGCATACAGCTTCCTGCTTGGACCAAGCCCAATTCGAACAGCGAAGCCTCAACAACCAACTCAACGCATCTTCTTGTTTACTCACAATGGGACGCCATGCGCGACGAGGGCTGGACAAGTGGTCTCCTTTCACGTTGCAGTGCCAACACCTTGCATGGCCGGCTGTCTACTTGGGCTTTGTTTTGCAGCCGGCTCGGTGATTGCCTCGCTTCTGTGTTCGGCTCGTCCAGGGCTGGCATTCCCTCGCGCATAACGCCGAAAACGACTCCGGTAGTGCTGAACCTCACAGGCACTCAGTGTCGCCAGCTCTTCACAATTTGGGACAAGCCGAGCAGGAACTGAAGTGTCCAATGTACAAATAAGCAGGAGGAGTCTTGTCAGGGTCTTAGCAGCGACATGCCCATTCAGGCGCTAACTGCTTGGCCGTAGACCATGCGGACTTGAAGTCCTGCCAGCTCTATGATACTCGGCCCGATGTGCCCTTTTCCCTTGCACGACTCTGTCCTTACTTATCGTTGCAACAAGACTGTGCGAGGCAGGGGCCCGAAACGCAGACTGACTGTCAATCCAAGTAAAAAGCTATGCCGTAGAGGCCATAAGATGCGAAAAGGTATGCAACTTTGGCATGACTGCAGCGCTTCTCGGTTTGCCTCTGTAAGCAGAGCTTCGTCGCGATGATGCCATGCGTGTCACCCCGTCTCTGCCAGGGTCACAAAGTCTTAAGGCCGTCTGCAGTTCCAGGAGCATCCCATCTGGGACATCAAACTTTTGTGGATCCCTACAGTGGTCATCGTTTCTAGCCCCAAGTTGTCTTCAGAGCACACCGGATGGTGCTTGACATCTTCTTACTTGCACGAAAAAAATGCTCCGAACGTTCCCATCCCAATCGCAGAAGGGTTGCTGCACCCTGAGATGTCGTAGCTAGAGCCGGATCTGACACAGCCCATTCACTAACAAACACACACGGTTAGCTATGCCTGTGGATCTGGACGGTAGTCATCGTTGCTCACCTACGCGTCGGATTTCCTGAACGTTTCAACGAGTGAAACAAGGAACTGAAACTGTGTGCACGCGAAAGTTTGCAGTCTGTTTAGGTTGTAAGACTGCAAGACAGACATAAGGTCCTCGGCTTAGACTCTGGCCATTGAACCAAAGAAATGATGCAGATGTGTCTGGCTGCTCAGGCCGGATGTCACCATGCACTGATAGTGTCTTGCCTCACCATATGCTGCCCCCTTGTTTTCCTAAAACATGACTGTGCATGACATGACCAAAGACCCTCAGGTTCGAATCAAGGTGCCCGCAAACACACCCACGTTCTGGGGGATGTTGCACTTGTGTATCCTGCTCAATTCGATTTGGGGAGGTGCACCAGATATAACCGTCAAATTGTTAAGCGGTCCTGTAACGTTCAGCCTGAACCATAGCAGCGTGATGAACTTTTATAGTCGTAGGTATTCCAGTGCAACCATCTAAAGAAAACAACCGTAAGCAAGGTCCATTGACATCGCCCGCTGATCACAGGAGAGTCCCGAAGATGTCTGTGAACCGTCTGGAAACGTGGCACAACGCATCTTCGCACGACAGGGCTCTTGTAGGAACAATCAATCCTTGTCGGTGAAGAAAGCTTCCGACCCATGCATGTATCATGCCACTGCACGTCATGAGTGCTTTGAATGGCTGAATCAAAGGAGCCTCCAGCAAGTGCAGAATGACCACTCAGAACAAGGTGCCATGTTTTGCAAGTATCGTCGGATGTTGTTGGGGGATGCGTTCCCTTTGCGCGAATAGCCCACACCAACTCCCAAGGAAATCTTGCAAGAAGTTTCATTTGGGGACATGTTGTCGGTACATCGTGTCTCCCCAGTCAAAACCGGATAAGCAAGGCTTTGCGCACACGCGCACACACACACACACACGCACACCCTGATAAACTGCAGTGCTCTCACATTGCCCTCCTGAACCGCTGAGTCCGAGCATCGCTGTTTTGTACTCCTCTAGTCTGATTCTGCCCTTGTCGTCACCCAAGCGCCTCCCAGTCGTCGATTTGCAATCCGTTCAGCTCGACGATTCGGTCACCTGCACGTGCCCACTGCTGTAGGATCCCTTTCAGCCGCTCGACTTGCAGTTGGTAAAGTGCTTTCGCCTGGGTGCCAGCCAACCTTTTCACTTTGTCGCTCCACAGACACCTTACAATGCATTGGACACAGAAACCAACAAATTGGAAGTGAGGCACGCCGATGCACCATGCTCATGGCAGCGACAACAGCTAACGTGGCCCACAGCCGGCAGGGCCAGCAATGATTATAACTGTGATGGTGATGGTGATGGCGATGGTGATGATGATGATGATGATGATGGCGAAGTGAGCATGCTCGTGGTGCATGTGTGAGGATCATGATGCTGGCATGTGACAGCCATGATTGTGTTCAGGAGTGGTGGTTGTCGTTGCATAGGGGCCCGCTATGACTCTGTTCAGGCCGATGGCGAGACATTCGAAAGGGACTGCAATCGAAATTGGGGTATGCTTTGAAGTTGACTGATGACAGCTGACGAAATGAAGCTAGCAATGAGACACTGAATTTGTGTTGCTGTCGTCTTGGGCCCGAACAACAATCAGGCCTGCCGCAGTATGAACACAGGCTACACGCTGTCAGGTATCATTGGTATCATTGCGAAGTATGCGGTTGAGGCCAGCACCACCAAGGTCTTCATCGGCATCGTCAAGACCTCATGCATTCAACGATATGCACACGACCGCCGAATGAGCACTCAGCTGCAGCCTAAGCCCAACGTCCCATCCGGCAGGGTCTCCTTCAGATAGATTCGAACCTTCGCAGAACTTCCCCAAGAAAGGATGTTCGTCCCCGCGCATGCAGAGATTCCAAGACTCAGACATTCGGCTTCTCTGGTGCCTTGGATGTTCTTCGGGCTTTCTTGCGTTTGGCACGCAGCAGCCGCTGAACCTTTGGTCGAAACACGAGAGGCCTTGCTGCAGAAGATGCTTCATCAAAAAAAGCATTCCAGGGTGGAGGCTGGCGTGAGTGTCGAGATGTCAGCATCGCAAAGGCCTGCGCCAGAGACAGGAACAACAAATCACGCTGTGAATGTGTCGAGGGGGCGGCGCCGGCCTTCTGGATCATCATGCTTCTCCTTTGGAAGGCTAATCTTTTAGCTCAGAATGTTGCCAGACCCTTGCTCTCCTGCTGCTCTTCATCGCTACCGGGTTCTGACTCAGCCTCAGCTGGACAAGCCTCAGCAAGAAGCACTGCTGTGCCATTCAAGAAAGATCTGCCCTTAGAGTCAGCAGGAAGAAGTCCTGCCTCACGGAGCACGCGGTCGGCAGGCAAAACATCCTAGCAGCTTCGGAACCGGGTTGCCTTGTTGCCTTGATGCATCCAATGAAGTGATTCAAACCTTCTTTCTGCGGCTATGCGAAAGTTCTAGAATTAAGGGTTGCTATGATCCACATCCTCAGCAGTCGGCACGGCGTCCTTGTGGTCTTTGAACATCTTTCGAAATGGATTATCGTCGTCACTGTGCCAGATCCTCAATAGCAACAGGCTCGTGCTTGTTGCGGTGGCCGGCTTGCCACCACAGAAATCAAGCGCTGTACACATGATTGAGAACCGAGGGTGCAGACCAATTCACAGCAGCTCGGAAATGCTGCCGGTGGCTCTCTGTTTCATGACACAATGGCAATGTTGTGTCTTTAATGTTTATGGGTGGGCAACATAGAAAGCATGATGTGCGCGTCCAAGGAAGACTTTCCACTTCGCATCTTCCCTCCACTTCGTACGTCCTGGTTTCGGAAGAAGCGAGCCCCGACCAGTATGAGCATCGCCGAGCGGTCAGTCCGTCCAACGACCGAACGGTATGATATGCAGGCAGATTGTTGTGTACACTGTATACTCTCCGCTGCGACTAGTACCTGGAGTTACTCGTTTTTTACAAGTCACTCGGTGCGGACACTTCTCGCTCAAGACATACATGCCGTGCTGAGAGTTGGCCACAAGAGCTCTCGTCGCAATGTCTCCTTCTTGGAAGCTGACCAAAAGTCGGTCCAGAGTCTGAGGCACAAGCTCACGGCAGCACTCAATGCCCTCTTGCCACTTCATGCTTGATGCCGCCACCGCCAATGCCTGAGCCCACAACCGGAGAGCCACAAAAAAAGGTTTACAACCTACTCCGTCGCTGAAGCTGCACCATTCTTTCATAGACCAGTCTTCAACATGCAGGCCAGACTGGGATCCAACACAAGACCCGACAAATGAATGCGGCTAGCCGGCTAGCCAAGTCAAAGCTCGAAGCTCCACCGCATAGGTTGCGCCTTCTTCTGATCTCGAGTCCGTTCGTCCTGCCAGCGCTCTAGACCTGCGAGCACCGCCAAGTGGACTGCCATAACTGGCCATAACCAAACAACGCTTTGAGCAGATGAGGCTGCAGCATTGAAAGAGGGTGTCTTCCAAACTTCTGATGTAACGAGCAGCCTTCCGTTCGTCTCGAAAGTGCTGCTGGATGCAACTTCTGTCACTTCTGTCTGTCCCTCTGTGTGAGCACGATCCTTCAAAAACATAAGTGCCCCGCAACGTCGTAGCTGGCTTTTGAAACACTCCTGGCCAGCAGCCTGCTTCGTGTTTGGTGATGGCACTATCAGCGTGCTGGATGCCACCGGACCGGGAGCACGACTGCAACACCTTCTTCATGAAAGTCTTGATCCTTGTCGTGTATATGGAGCCAGCAGTTTCGCCTGAGACCGCGTCCACCCCCATGCCGCAACGCATGCCATGCTAGTAGCCCGTCTGCCTCGCCCAAAATCGATCATCAACGGTTCTCCGCTCTCACGATCAATGATGATGTTCTGGATGGGGTCCACGATCATTACATCATGCCTGCGGCGCACTCCGTTGGCTGATGCTGCAAGCGACATGTATGAACAGCATGCTCTAGGACTGGTCCTGATCAACGCCACCATCATCTGAATGACTTTCTGCGCCTCAAGCCCCGCAAGAAACTGACGTCTCGCCGTGTTGCCAGCAGCTGAAGAGCAATTATGTGCATGGTGTTAATGTTCTACATGCCCCACGTAAGGCTGGTACTGAGTGACGGGATCTCGAGTAGTCAGACCTTGAGCATGCCGCATTTGATCAGCAATTCCCAAACCGTTGCACTTCTGCCGAGACGTTTCTACACCATGAGATAAGAAATCAATAACCCTGTCGAAAACTAAACAAGGAGTGTCTACCGTTCTGCCATCGCACCCATGCATGGCAAGGACATATCATCATGCGCTGCAAGAACTGGTCATGCCATCATTTTAGGGAGGACGCACGCGTCGGACGGTGGGTTGTAACTCTCGTTACAACGGGCATCATTTCTAAGCAACGTTTTGTTTAACAGCGGTCCGCTTTTTCTGACAGTGCTCGTCTTTTTCTGACAATGCTGTATTCTTTTTGTCTGTGACCGTCTTCATTCTGACAGCTGTTAGTAATCTAATCCAAATGCATTCATTCATACATACATGCTTACGTACATACCTGCATACCTACACTCATATGCAGACACATACATACATACATACATACATACATACATACATACATACATACATGCACGCACACGCACACGCACACGCACACGCACACAGGCGGAAGGAATGACACGTTCTTTTACCGCTGTGCCTCGACTGCATCCCATGCAACTCTTGGAAATTTTCGGATGTCTCACATACCCAAGCGCCGTTCGAGAACTCCTCATTCCACTCTCGGGGACTAGTCACTTATCACATCAAGCAGACTACTGAAGATGCCGGGGACTGCGCCTTTTCGTGTCGCGACCAATCAAGACAAGACACGCAAGGAGACGAGTGGGCGAGGGATGACAGCTGCCGCTGTCGGTTTCGGTGCACGGGGATTGAGGATGCTTCGAACAGCTCAGTGCGAAGCATATACGAACACAGCTTTGCTGCATGTCTGCTCACCACTGCAAGTCTGCGATGCAGCCTCATGGCCCTCGAGAAAATCGGAATCTGCAAATGTCAGCCTATGTGATCAAACTGAAGTCCACAATGACGAGCCAAGACTCTAAGTAGTACATATGAGATGCTTGCTGTTGACAGCATGTCAGGAGATGAGATCACGACCATCCGTTTCTCACCAGGTCAACTCTGTCCACCTGCAACAACAGTAAGCACGTGCTTGGCATTCACAAGCATTGCATGTCTGCGGTTGGCGTTCTGCTTCCTGCGGTTCGGTCGTTGGTGGATGTGCGAGCCTTCAGGTTCAGGGCCTTGTGCCTTCGTGCAACGTCCATTGGATTACGGAGCGAGGCTCAGAATTGGACATGGATTTCATTCACTGTTTAGCGTCTCTGTGTAAATAAACAATGCACATCCTGAGAGCCAATGTCAATTTCTGAAAAATTGCATGGTCTTGTAGCTTGGGGGGGCCCTGCGTCAGGCCTTTTTCTGCTGCGAGTATCACGTTCATCAGTTCTCGTCCTGCTGCACTGCCATAAGAAAACTCGCAACTCGCTTGGCCCAACTTCTCATTTCTATGCCATCAGTGCCTGTTTGCCCACTGGCTAGCAATGCCGATGAAAACCACTTGCATAACCTTTAATAAAATTACTACCCTTTTGTCAGTACTCGCTTTATATGCAATTACATACTTGCTACCACGTTGCCATCCTTCACAATACCTATATCGCTAGCCAGCCACCGGTCCATTCGAGCAGAAGTTAAGGTGGCGGCCGTCTTCAAGGATCAAGTCCCGGATGGACAAACAAAAAAAGAGAGTTGCCAGCCCATTGGAGATGCCTTGCCATGAGTTGCGGGGCCTGGCTCACTCCGTCGCACTGGTTGTTCGGAATCAGCGCTTCGGGGATGTATGGCCAGCTTACGATGAACCTCACAGGGTTGTCTGGGTTTGACAACTCGGGCAACCCGCTTCGTTGGATCCTGGATCAGGGGCGGCGCTCGTTTTCGGGTCCGACCTCAACGAGCCTCTGAACATTGGGAATCCGCCTCAGACAGTGGCGCGTACCCAGTGCTCAGCATCAGAAGTGATCATCGCAGGATGCGGAGGTCTGGACAGCTGAGAGACCAAACTGAGGCACTTTGCCTCGCAAGCATTGGCGATAAAGTCTGCTGGTCTCGTTCTCAACCAAGCTACGGCGGTTAGTTGCCTCGGTCTGAAAAGCCATTGGAATGGTTATCCGCTTCCTCGGCTCTTTCAGTACGTGTTGGTGGTCGGACACAGATCTCCGAGTAAGGCAGCAGCTTTTTGGTCGGCAAAGGATGCTGCATCCTGGCAGTCATGATCATCAGATTCATCACTCATTCATCATGATTCACAAGCACTCCTCTGCAAGTCCCTGGAGGCTCAGAAGCTTGGCAGTTGCCGAGAGAGGGCTAGTGAACGTAAGGCCCAAAGACTTTCTCCGCCGAAAGACAATCAAGGCATTCTCGGACCGGATCTCCGAAAGTTGCAGATTACTTCACCACTCCCAAACCTTCCAAATGCACTATCAATCGAAACAAAGCCATGCCGTCTGCGGCTTGAGGACCATCAAGTCCGAGCCTGCGTGCGGTCTTGGTGCATGTACGTACACTGGGCATCGGCGTTTTGTCTGAGCCAAGGGCTTCGCTCCGGGTCTGCCACAAGGTTCTCGTAAGCTTGATGGATTCTTCTGAACTCCAGGACTGCCTCGTGCACTGTCACTTCGAGCAGGCTCAACATCCTCTCTTTGAGCCTGGTCGTGTTCTTCTTCTTTCACTTTGTCGGGATGCCATCGCCTCGCAAGCCTTGCACAACGCTATTTTCGACAGGATGAAAACCCGGCAGTCTGCTGACCTTCGGTAGGATTTCGCGATTGTCGCACGGTCTGACCCTCGCGGAACGTCCAGCACCAGGTAGGGATCTTCCTCATCCTGAGTGGCCTGTTAAGGCAACGAAATGCTGCTTCGTCGATTCGTCTGTGCGTTTCCAGGGGCCTTTGAAGAGTCAACCATTCGCAGGACCCGGAACACCAAGCCGTAGTCTCCCGATGCCACGTAGCGAACCTGCTTCGATCTCAAGGCTTCCACGCAGAACATAGATGCATACATGCGGCCTCAACATACTGGTACATCGAATCAGATCCGGATGTCCAGATGCGACCGCCGGGCCTAACGCGGCCTTGTGGTATTGCAAAAAGGGCAGATTTGCAGAACAATCGGGTGGTAAGCATGACTGCAACGACGGTAAGGACAGCACTGACGTAGCGAAGCTGCATGCGGAATTTGGTGCTACCTCAGTGAGTAGACGGAGAATCATGGGATGCGTTGCACACGTTGCGCACGATAGTCCCGCTGCCTACGTCAGCCTGGCAGTCCTATGTGCACTGCATTTGCCCGGTCTGACCGCACCAGTGCATCAGCACTAGGTGCAAATCTGCTTGGTTGACACATGGGGGTGTCTTAGGGGGGGGTCATGGGAGGGCGGTCGGAATAGTCTTTTCATTATTACGCAAGGGGGGGGACGTTATTATTCCGGAAGGTGGGGACGTTTGCGGCAACCCGGGTCCGCAACCGCTTTTGGGGGAGCTTCTGGGCTTGGTGCTATGTTTGATGGACCGAATACCACAAACCCAGAAATTCTCAGATTTCTCTGAAACCCTAAACCAGAAACCCGAACCCCTGAACGCCAAACCCAGAGACCCGAGGCCAGAAACCCAGAACCCGGCAACCCCACACTCTCAGAAACCCGGAACCCCGAAACCCCAAAGCCAGAAACCGTACACCCAGAAACCCCAGATATTCAGCTGCCTCAAGCAAGCTTGGACTGCTGCCTGTTTTTTTCTTGAATGCTGTTGACGGGGCTGATGTGCAGAATGAAGACATCGTACAGGTCAAAGCCCATCAGGATTGGAAGCTACTTCAGGGACTTGAGCGGTGTCTCGTATGGTTTAACGGGATAGCTGACATGGCTGCAAAGTGTACAGCGCGTCAGTTTAGCCAGGTTCTCAAGTAATTATGCGCTACCACGCTGACATTGCATGGTGCTCAGTTCATGATTCCAAGCCTGAAACGACTGTTCAGCTGTTGAAGACATTCAGATATTTTATATCCCGTATTGAGGCGAGATTTCAGAGCGCCTTTGTTCCACATGTCAGAGCCACCGCTTCGATCGCAAAGCTGAGTTGGTCGCAGTGCACGCCCGGTTTGACAAGCAGGCCATGTCACGTTTCATTTCATGCAGCTTTCGTTGACCTTCGTAGGCAAATAGCCACCAAGACATCGGTAAAGAGACCAAACTTGTCATTCCGACCTGATTCGTTTCGTTGATGTCGGCTTGTGAATTTGGTGCGTCAATTTCGTTGAGGTGTTGTCTCGGACTGATAGTGTACAGAAGGTGCATCGCTAGCCTCGTTGCCCGTGGACCGACAGATCACACAATTCCGCATGAACCCGGAAACCCTACACTCTCAGAAAACCCCAAACACCCTAAATCAGAAACTCTGAACCCCTAAACCCCAAACCCAGAAACAGCAAGGCGCGCACAGCACAGCACGGGAGGAAAGGGGATCAGCACAGGAGGGAGGGCACACCGCACCGGCCCTGGGAAATGGGATTCGACACCACAAACCAGCAGGGGCCGGGGGATTAGATTGCACCAAGACCCACAGACCCCCACACACACACACACACACACACACACACACACACACCGACCGCGGGGCAGGGGCACCTCACGTCCCAGAAGGCAGAAGGGAGGATGGATTCGATTCAACCGCGCCAACACCCCCACACCCTAGCACACCGATTGAATCCCAGCAACACCCCCACACACGAGACGGAAGCATCCCCGCAACACCCAGACGAGAGGGGGGATCCCACCACACCCACTATCCGGATCGCATCCGCAAACCCTTACGACCCTACGAACCCACGCCGCACCAAAGTAGGGGAGGGGGAGGGCCATGGGCCCCCACCCCACATCCCCCCGCCCAAGGATCTGTCGTCACGATGCGTTACTCAACTACTGTTACGTGGAACTTTGAGAGAACCTGTTCCAATCTTCTCCACCACCACTCATTTCTACAATTGCATCTACTATGTTCGTGCGGCCCCATCCAACGTTCTTGAAGTTCTTATTTGCTACTCCATATTTTCCTTCTCGCTGTGGCACCGGTGGTACTGCTCATGGTGCTATGCTGCTCTAGACGGCGACGCTAGTCGACAATCATATCATCTTTGACATCATGCTCAACATCATCAGTGTCGTCAACGGTACCATCATTAAAAGAATAGCTGCCACCATAACCATCGCCATACAACCCTCACAATCAAGCATTGTAATTCATGTCTGATGCAGGAAGCTACTGCGCAGATTGCGGCTTTCCGCACAGGGCAGGGGTGGGGTATTTTTGGGGGCCGGGGAGGGGGACCTGCGGCACTGCAGAGGCGGGCAACCCCCATCAGGAGGCGGGGGTGCGGGGACCCGAAAGCAAAAATGGTCAGGGGAATTCGCGCCCCCCCCCCGCTCAGAGATGGGTCAGGGCCGTTGGAGCTGCAGTGTTGCTGGGGGGCGGCCGGGGGGTCACACAGAGGGCCGGGATCTTACGCAAGCCCTACGCAAGACATAAACCCTATAACGCAGGGCGTGTTCCCATTTTTTAACCTCAACCTGTACTTTACACCCTACACCCAACCCTAAACCCCGCCTAAATGCCGGCTCTAAGCCTAAAGCACAACCTAAACCGTCCCAGAAACCCTAGACCCCCAAACCCAGCAACCGCAAGCCCAGACACTCTGAACCCCTAAACCAGAAACCCTGAACCCCTAAACCGCGAACCAAGAAACCGCAAAGCCTAGAAACCCTGAACCCCTAAGCCCACAAACCTTAAAACCCATAGACCCTGAACCTGACAACCCAAAACAATGCGGGTCCGGTCCGTCAAAAAATGTTATTCCACGAAAATTATCCCGCGACGTCACCCCCTCTAGAATCAATATTTCTGGCACCCCCCATGTTGATACCGTCATCCAACTTCGCGGTCTCGCGAAGCATCGGCAGACGACACATGAAACACATCTTATTGCATCTCTGCACACCGATTGAAAATTTGTGGGTTCTGACATCCGTCCAGCTTGTTCATCCATCCCCAAGCCGCTCCAATGGGCAACCGCCCCCCCGACCCACTCCATCCCATTCCCACATCCTCAGCTTTGTCTGAGTTCACTACGCACGGCACTGGGCCGTGCGCGCCGTATGGCTGTGTCAACTTTGTCTCGGGCCCCAGAGGAAACGCGCAAGCCGCACCAACACTATCCGTTGAAAGACTCTGCATGTTGGAGTTTTTATGATACTCGGAACAGAGGCGGGGCGAAACTTCAACGCTTGCTCGGACTAAGCCGCTCTCCCCTTTCGAAACTTGCAATGAAGACTTCCGTTGGATTTCTTCGACAGGCTCAGGGACGGGCTGTGACTTCCACCGGTCATGCTTTCGCTGCCATCTGCCTTCGCATCATTGGACACGCCGTGTGCTTGTGGCAACATGTGGCAACATTGCACCACCACTCTCCGCGAGCGGAAAATGGCATCTAGAAAGGACGACCGCTTCAAGGTCTATGCAGCGTGTGTAGACCAAGCGCAGGGCTTGGTAGCTAGATGAACATGGTGCCCGACCACAAACGCAGAACAAACCCACTCGACGCTGAAGTGCTACCTTGTGCTCTCCTGGCAAAGCTTGCAAGCACACCAGAGGTTTAAGACAAGCAGTCGAATGATTCTTTTTAGTTTGACTACTGGGTTTCGAGCATATCCCTCCACGCGGTCAAGCAGGTCACCAAACCCTGTAGACTCTGCGAGCTGCAAGCTTCAAGGCTACTGACGTTCTGGCTTGTCAGTATGAGAATCTTGTCTTTCGGAGATTTTCCTTGCTGCAGAGGTGATGGTTCTAGAGCCAAAGCAAAAGACGAAGACATCAAAGAGTCTGACGGGACCTGTCGTCGGTAAAGCAATGCTGGGATCTCGTAGGGTTGGAAACTTTTCTTTGCTAGGTGGAGACTTGACTGTACAACCCGTAGCGGCTAAAACAAAAAACGGTTGGGCATGCCGAGTGAGATTGAGGGGCTCCTCGTAAAAGCTTGCAGGCAACACAGCCCTGCGCGCACGAAACACAGCCAATTGTTTTGCTCACTCTGCAGAGCCCAAGCCCTGCGGTCGTGTGACGTGTCGAGACTCTCTGCACATGCCAACGCGAAACCTGAAGTTTTGCATTAACGCCTCATCCTACTCTTGTGGCTCTCCGATTTCATCGAGATACCACGTGAGGTTGCTCTTTACGGCAAACCTGCGCAGAGCATGCAGAAAACACTCCACCGTTCCGTGAGCTTCGTTGAAGAGCTGCCTGGTGGAGCTTCTTACCAGCTGTGAAAGACTCGTCGTGGACTTTTCTCCACCGCTGTCGGTTCACGAAGAAGTTCAGAAGATCCTTCTTGTTCCCGGCTTCTGTCAAACCATCTGCAAGCGTGGCCAGACCGTTCACCCAACGTAGGTGCGTCCTCAGCCGGGGGGCCTGTTGAACGGCAATCGTCAGCTCCTACCCGGCTCGTGAGCATCGCAAGTCCGTGCAGGGGTGACAGGTTACGTGACATCGCGTCATACACTGCACGGGAGTCCATCATCAGACCGTCGGTGGTGCAGTCTGCCAAATCGTTTTCGAAACACCCTCGGCAGACCTTGCCTCCATGGATCTCGTACCAGAAGGCTCTCAAGAGGAAGACAACGATCGCGTGGACCTCAGAGCCGTTGCTCCCAAGGTTCTCAGGTGGCGCCTTGGTGGAGCACCAGGACACCAGAGCCACAGACTCTTCACTCCATTCCAGGATTGTGCATGGAGTGTATCCTGCCATGTAGCCAACAGTACTTGACTTCTTATGCCTGCTATTCTGGGACGCAGCGGCCCATACAATAGTGGCGATCTCGCGCCAATCCTTGCTGGAAACCAGAGCTTCTGAGATGCCTCCTTCTTGACTTCGCACACTAGCCTGTTCGCCCGGAGCGCAGTATCCACTGTCGCTTGCTGCACGGAGGAAAACAACAAAGAAACATCAGCTTGGTGGTGTGGTCCAGACGTAGATTCTGTCTCCTGTCTGCTGCAGGTGGCATCCTGCAAAGTCGAACTCTCGTTCACACAACTTACCGAGTTTGAATTTGGCCTGACGGTCGCGCTTGGCCTGCTCGTACTTCGGGTGGTGTTCACGTCCGCGGATCAGGAAATCATCAACGTGGATCTCGGCTAGGGCGATGAGCTCCCGAGTCGTGTCATCATAATACAGGCGAAACAGACATCCGTCGACTTTTGTCTGAGCCCAACCACCAAGAAGCAACGCTTCGACGACCGACTGTTGCCACTTTCGCCCCGCGTGCACTAGCCCGTAGAAAGCCTTCGTAAGCTTGAGCACCGTCTCCTCGCCGCCTTCCGCACCGAAGAGTGCAGCAAATTCTGAAGGCGCCCACACGAAGAGCTCCTCGTCCTCTAACCTCTGGAGGAACGCCGAGGTGCCATCTCCAGACTCCAACTTGAAGCCTTTTTTCGACGTGGCAGCCAGGAGAGCATACCTCCCAGAGCGACCCAAAGTCAAAGCCACTATCAGGACAGTAGTCAAGTTGTGCTGTTGAAAGCCCAAAGCCACAAGTCTTGCCCACCTTATCTTCATCACCTTGGAGTAGTCCAGAGGCCCTCGAGCTCAGACTTGGTGAGTGCATGTTCATTTCCACGGCCTGGGCCTCATCTCATACAGCTTCTGCCAAAAAACTTCCTTGGACTTCCCGGCCATCTTTTGCGACATCCACACAGCCGCTTTAGACGGCTTCTTCAGTATTCGCTGAACGTCCTTCTCTTTCACATCGATGGTGCACTTGACGGCCAGCGTGCTCTCCTTGATGTCCTTCCGAGGCAGGTCTGAGTCTGCCTTCCACTTGCGCTCCTTTCGACTTGAGGAACTGCTGCTGCTGCTGCTCTCGTAGGCCGCCGATCTGGCTGCCTCTTCCTCTAGCTCTGCCGGAAGAGGAACTCGGGCTGCAGGCTGTCCAGGTGAAGAACGTTGTTCAGCAGGAGGAGCCTCCGCAGCGCCACTGGTAGGTGCAGGAGCTTGCACCGCTCCGGGCGTGCCACTCGGCTGCAGAGACTCGCCCTTGAGCTCGAAGCGAGTCCCAGCAAGCCACGGTTTGGTTTCAATTCCAGCTGCTTCTTGGTTGACCCGGACTTCTGCACGAAGGTCCGGCGCTTGCCGGTGAAGGAGGTCTCCTTCACAGGGCACTCTTGCACTTTGTCCGGTGTGAACAGCGTCAGTCGCATGCTCGAAAACATCCATTCCGAGATATGCCCAAGACAGTTGGTGGCTCATCGGTCGAGGCAGGGCCAGGCAGGGAACAGGAGTCATACGACGACTCTAGGACTCAAACGAAGTGTGCCCAACTGTGCATCCTCAGAAGCCCACCCTTCACCTCGTCGAGCTTGCGACCTGTAGGCCTCTCTGATGGCAGATTCATCCGCAAACTCCTCAACCACTGACTCTTCAAGACCCGGCATGGTCCTGTTTCTGAGCCACTGTGGTGTTGTAGTTCTGGTCCGCTGTGGTGTTGTAGTTCTGGTCCGCTGTGGTGTTGTAGTTCTGGTCCGCTGTGGTGTCGTAGTTCTGGTTCGCTGTGGTGCCGTAGTTTTGGTTCGCTGTGGCGTCGCAGTTCTGGTCCATTGTGGTAGCCGACAAAGTACCCGCCAAGTAGGCCTAGGTAGGACTCTACATCATCACGAAGGGACCCCGTATCGTCCTCGAAGATGCCAGCCCACAGCCTCCACGACGTCCCGAATCATGCCATCGGGGAGTTCCAGAGTCGCCTGGTCCAAGTCGCCGTGTTCGCGATGTCCCGGACAGGCGCGCCTCCCAATCTTGCAGTAGAGCGGCTTGGCATTCTAGTCAAGATCTTCCATCGGACAGGTGATGGCTGAGGCCCTCGTTCATAAACACATTGGTCCACGACTCGAAAAGGTCCATGTGCCCCTAGGAGGCGACATGGAGAAGATTGTGCACAAGGTGCACGCCGTGGATCAAAGATGCTGCGGTTGAGCTTGCTGGACAACAGGCTCATGCAGAAGGGTTGGCTAATGGAGAATTATGAGCGAGCACGGCGACGAGATTTGCAATCAGCCGAGAGGGTCGCTGATGTGGGCAAGCCGGATCAAAAGATCAAGGCGGTAGTTGTCCACGTCGTACCCCAGAGCCGCGGTCACTGTCTCGCAAAGGAGGCCTTCATCTCGAAGACCAGGCGACAAAATGTCATGTCCAATTTCGAACACGTCCACTGAATCCGAAGCCAGCGCCAGCAACGACGTCGCTGGACAAAGAGCACTAGCAGCACTAGCCACGAGCGCCCTCAAGGTCAGGCCCACTGCCCAATGGCCCGGAGGGTTTCAAGGATTGTCTCGAAGAAGTGCCGGTGTGGCACTCGCCACGCGCTCTCCCTTTCACAGCTCCGAGCGACATACACATGTTTTCCCAGCTGTCCTGCTCCGGCTCGCAGAGCATCTTCGTCAGCCAGCCGGAGCTTCAGCTATGACTAACAGCACTTCAGCTCCGGACCGTGCGGCATGCGGGCCTTTGATGGAGAAGCTCCCGGCACCATCGACCGACCCGCAATGCGAGGGCTGGCCTTGCTTCATGACGCACGTCCCGAGCAAGCAGCACGGGGTGGGGCAAATGGGTGGACCGCAATCGTTGCGCCCTCAGGCTCCACTACGAGACCACCGAGGGACACGAGGAGTACCGTGGCCAGAGGTCACCCGCGCAGCGATGGAGGAGCTCGCAGGTCGGGATGATGGTGACGTGACGTGCGGCGAGCTGACCACGGTGAAGGACACGGTTGTGAAGGCCAAGATCATGGAAGCGCAGATGCCGTCGTACCTGGCGAGATATCCGGTGCCGCTGATCGAAGAAGACGACGGGGCCAGACAAGGTCGAGATCCCCACCCGTCGGAGAAAGACGGCTCCGACATCACGGCCGTCGAGCTCCACGGCACTGGGCTCAACGATGACTCCCGCGACTATGGTGATCCGGCGCAGCAGCGATGGCACCACTCTGTCATCGCACCCACTGCAAAGATCTCTGACGTCACACTCAACAGCATGTGGCATAGGTCTCGAAGGGGATGTGCAGGGCCAGGAGGGTGCAAAGGATCGACACAACAACATCCACCGGCTTCCGAAGGACATGCTTCACAAACTCCACAATGACATGCAGCTGCTGAACGGTAGTAGCCGGTAGTACAACATGACTGAACTGCCTCAGCATGACATGTGCCATGAACTGGCCCTGTCTCGCCAAGGGGCCCTGTTTTGCAAGAGTGGGGCCCGAGTCCTCGGAGTCATCTGGCCCTTTGGCATTGCCCAAAGCCTGCACTGCTCCGGGAGAGGCGAAAAGCTCAAGGAGTCAAGCCGCCTCGTTGGGGAGCGACACACCAAGACGATCCTCGGCCTGCTTCTTCGAACTCATCAGGTTGGTGGGCCTTGAATAAAGATCCAAGACCAGGTGCCGCGTCCTCGTTTTCTCCAACGGAGAACTCAGAACATCACCGGACGGCAACCGAAGAAACAGGTTTGAGGTGCTCGTATGATATGCCATGCGTGCTCTGTGTTGATGTAGAAAACGGGACCCAGCGAGGAGAGGAGTCCTCAGAGTAGCCAGCGGTGGCCCGAGAGTCCCCGTCCAGCACGTATCCCGAGGCTGGTGTCTCCCAGCTCAACCTTGATCGCAGCCCTCAACACCGGATGCCATGCTGCAGCAAACGCTGCCAGGTCCGAACCCCGGCCACATTGCCAGTAGCCCCTGTCCAAGACGAAGCGGGGCGGCTCGTCGACGAAGGCCGCATGGTCAGCATGGCTGCCCGTCGAGCCAAGGTTGGCATTCTCCTGGATTGTCACCGGGGCGTCGGCAGGGCGCATTCTCGTTCCCATTCCCAAAAAGTCCCAGGTTGTTCCGGAAGCTGTTCCAGGCCCGGGGGCCCTTGTCCGTCCAAGGTCGAGCCGGGGTCGTTGACGAGCTGTTGTTCGGGTCCGGGTGGTCATTCTCGTGAATAGCCTCGTCCCGCACGACTTCCATCATGTAGATGCCTTGGTAGAACGCCGGGTAAGTAGGCTTCCCCTTCGGCTTGCCGCCTTTCCCTTGGCGCTGCCGCCCTTGTAGCCGCTGCCCTTGGTCATGCCCTGGCCTGGTACATAGCAGTGCCGGCACTGCGGACATTCACGTCGGCAAGGGCGCGAAGAGCTTGCCGGATGATCTGGAAGTTCACCTTGTCGTTTGCCAGGGTCAGTATCTGCTGCCTCTCCGGCGCAGAGAGGCCTGCTCCCTTCAACAGCCGATATCCACGAAGCTCATCACTGAAAAAGTCAGGGGCCGGAGCCTTTTAGGAGGCTCGGCCACCCCATTGCCTCTGGCGCGAGCGCTGCGCCCGGCACGGAGAAGATCCCGGAGGGGCCTTCCCAAATTCGGGAAGGTCAGCAAATCCATCCTCAGCTCCGGCCTCTTCTTCGGGAGCACCATCAGCAGCGCCCGCCTTCTCAGCAGCCGCCGCCAAGCTCTCAGCAAGAGAGATTTCAGCAAAGTCCCTGCATCTACGAAGTGCTTGTTGGAGCTCCGCGAAGTTCTCTTCCTCCCGCACCAGAAACGCAGGAATTGATTCACTGTCTCGCCTCCGGAAGTTGTTTCATCTCTCAAGCTTCTGGAAGCTGTCGGGGATCGGCAAGGTCTGGAGCGGTGAGCGGCGAAGCTTGTCCAGGAGGAGGTCCAGGCCTTGTACGTTGTAGAACTGGTGGGGGTCCAGGTGCTTCACAACTGACTTCGCAGGTCCTCTCAGGCGGCCACTGCCCCTTCCCGCTCGGCTCCTTCAGAGTAAGGAAGTACCGCTTGCAGGCGGTCTCGAAGCCCGCAAAGCATCTGGGTCCCCGTTTCAGGTCGCTATGTCCTGGCCCTTCTCGCACCCCAATCGCCGCGGATGCCATCGGAGCTCTCGAAGCCAGTGGCTCCGCTGCCATGAGATTGGGGGGCTCCTCGTAAAAGCTTGCGGGCAACACAGCCCTGCGTGCACGAAGCGCAGCCAATTGTTTTGCTCACTCTGCAGAGCCCAAACCCTGCGGTCGTGTGACGTGTCGAGACTGTCTGCACATGCCAATGCGAAACCTCACGAAAGAACATGACTACATGACACCTGTCCTTCTGACACCGAGCGTACAGCGACTCACCAAAAAGCCACGACCATGTCCCCACGCACCGAACCAATTCCAGCATCGAGTCCGGCTGATGCTCAGGTGTGCATGATGCTCATGCAACTTGCTTTTGCACGAAACACCACAGGCTCTGCCTGCAAATGCCGACTTTGCAATTGCAAGCTCTAGTTTCTCGGTGAGTCTGAGTACTGGCTGGCTTGCCTCCTGCCAGTGTAACTCCAAAGCTCGTGAACGTAAAGCCAATCCCAGATTGACCTGAGAGTGATCAGCTTACGAGACTACAAAGTTGTTCGAAAGTATATACTTGATCGTGCCTTGGCATTCCTTTTCGGGTCTCGGGGCAGCTTCGGGTGGCGCAGCTGGGCCGGGATGACAGCCTGGACGAATGCATCTCTCGAGATGAACGAAGGATACAGATGCGACCACCCAAGCCGAGGTGGTGGCAATGACCAAATTCTTCCCCTTTTGATCTTTGACAGGAATCTCAACTGTCCACCTGTGGGATAAAGGCCGTGAGCACAGGACAGTTGGCAAAAGGCGCGCAGTTGACAGAGTGTAAGACAATGAATACGAAGTAACATCTGCACACGAGTCCGACACCGCATGCGCACGTGCCGTGATTTGTGGATTTGCTCATTGAGCAGCAACTGTACTGCAAAACTCGAGGCCTTACGGACGAAAGCCGAAAGAAACCCGCCCTGTTTACATGCACAGCGTGACGGTAGTTCTGCTGTTGCGTTGCTGCAGGTACAGCTATATATCTTTGAAGTATTTCGAAGACAAAGACAAAAAGAGAGACGGAGAGAGTGAAAGCGAGAGAGAGAGAGAGAGAGAGAGTGAGGGAACCGAAAGAGGCAAGGAGGGAACGAAGAAGGGCTGTGCGGTGTCGATAAAGCTGGCCGAGGCCTCCTCTGTTAAACAACCTTAATGTGAGCAGGTGATGGGCTGCACATCCTAATTTTCTGGCTTGGATGCATGCCAGGCCTGGATTGATGATACTGATGCTACTTCTAAACAAGGCTCATGCCTTGAACATGCGACGCTGGTAAAAACAGGCTTGCTCTACGTTATCCTCCGTCTGCAAGTCAAGTTGACAATTACCACGTGCACACGCTTACAATATGCCGCCACCAGCCTATCTAAGCAAAGGCTACCCGAGCTTCAGAACGCCTTCCCGCACCGGTACACGGGTTTTGGTACGCTTTTTGTTGCGCAGCATGCCTTAATGCAAAGTATGCAGCCAATGAACTCATCCAATGGCGTGTACGGCACAAAAGAGACTGAGACCCCGTTGCCGTTACACCCATCAAGAATCTGCACTGCACACCGCGTCAACATGCAACAGCCCGCATGTGCTTGTTTGCTTGGAGGGCAATACATTCTGACCCGTGCGAACGGCCTGTCAAGCCACTCCACGTAGTTCAACACTTCGCACTCGAGTCCCTTGAGCTTCAGACTGCCGTACCTGCGTTCTCTCCAGTCGCAGGAAGCAGATGGCATTCCGATTCAAGGGCACTCTCCACCGAGAAGCAGCCTCCTCTGACCCACCTGGATATCGTCTGGGTCATCACCTTGTAATGAAATGAACAGCATAAGAAGTTTCAGCAGCCAGCAGGGCCCGTCGGGCAGGCGAAGGTGAGGCCTCCCTCGCCGACATCGCGCAGCAGGTCCCACCTGCAATTCGTCGCAACAACATGCAGAACCTCGCAGGAGTCAAGGATCGACCCGTCCTGCAATGTAATGCAATCCGACGCAATGCACTGCGATGGCGTTGAACGGAATGCAATGCCATGCAATGCAATGCAAAGCAACGTAATGGAATGGAGTGTACTGCCATGTACATCCAATATTTCTTGGATTCTGTGACTTCGATGGATACAGTCGTACTGCTAGTGTTCACAGCAGTAGCTCACTCGCGATTCCATGTTAATGTGTGTTATCATCAACTGCTGTAAAAAGAAGACACAAAGCAAGCACACTCTGACTCTGCTTCTGCAGCTTGCTAATGCATGCGATACATGTGATGCAACAGATACTTGCAGAAACGTGTCTATTTCCGCACTTTGTGGCACATTGACTTGTTTTAGTAAATTCAAGACTGGAGGATGTGTGGATGACAATTGAATCTTGGGAGTCCCACAGGAGCCAAGACGACAGCTTGCTCTTCCGATTCGAGCCTGTGGCATCGTTTCGCAGGTGTTTGGCTGATCCAGATCTAGAGTGCGAAGGGAAAACACGTTGCTGCGTGTCAGCACATTGCTCGAAGTCTGCACTGTCTGTACTGGTTCATGTTCGTCCCCTCGAAGCTTGGTCCTGATCAACAAGAATCACAAAGTGCAGTGGAGCTTTCTTTTGCTCTACGCATGCTTGCAGCACCTGGTGGCAAGCTTCTTCTTCGGTGATTAGTTGCATCTGGCGATCAGTATGCCTGCTCGGACTACTCGGCTCGGTTCGTCTACATAAGATCTATCCGATTGCACAACTGCTCAGGCATGGTCGGTTCTTTTTTCTTTCGGCAGGGTTAGGGACCGGGGGTTGCCCCCCTAGCTGGACGGTTCTCTCCCTGTCTCTTCTTCTTTCTTCGGGCATAGAGGGCCCTCCGGGCTCTAGGCCCGCCCGTTTGCTATCCGGGGCTTTTGCAAGGGCGTGAAAACTCGGAGTGGAAAGTCACCAAAGTTCATAACAACATATAACAACCTTGATGCCTGCATTACTCACCGTAACATAAAACGGTTTCGCGGGGCTGTGTCTCTCTCTCTCTCTCTCTATCCGTTAGCTTCGCTTACAAAATGAAACCTCTTCGAACGGAGGTTTTGAATACTGACGATTTGGCGACAAAGCGCACTTTTACTATGCTTCTTGGACATCAAAATTGATTTGTGCATGAAATTGAAAACAACTGCATCTGGCAGTGCGTTGACGGTACGCTTGATGTGTGAAAGCGAGTTCTCCGTCAGTTCTCACGGTTGTGTACGGTGCAACTAGACATGTGCACGCAGGATGCGGGTCCATGTTCTACATGTTGACGGATTTTGGATGTGACATCGGAAGGACTACATCTGGAAATCAAGCTTTTTGCCGTGCGCCGCGCGTGCGTGCTGCTGACGGGCCTGGATCCAATGGACGTGTCAGCTTTCGAAGTCAGCTGCAAATCGCATACCTCGAACAAATGTCTGCAATCTGCAAGCATGGCGATCGGAATAATGTAATTCACGACCGATCGTGAGAGTCGAGCGCGTGAAAGAGGGATCTCACCGGCAGGACCCTTGTGCCCAGCCTGCGCATGTAAATTGCTCCAGCATCGTCTAGTTAAGACCGCAAGGCGACGTGCGAGACGTTGACATGAAGCCTTGAAGATTCGAACTCGATCAGTCCACAACTTCTCCAGGAAGCAGAGCTCGCCTACATCCAAGTCCTGACCTGCCTGCAATCGTTCACAGATGAATGCTTGTCGCATAGGAGGCTTCTGTGAGGATTTCTGCGAGGCCTCCGTGTCAGCATCCCGTCTGAACTCCATCACTCGCCACCACCCTTCGAGTTTGCGTGGGATCGACTCGTCATCGGCAGGGCCTTCGGTGTGCGACCTGACGTAACCAGTGCTGCAACACTTTCCGCAGACAGCCTGTTGCACCAACAAGGCACGACTCGGCAGCCTTCTTGAACCAAGTCAACACGCCTGCTAACTCCATACCGACCCGCATTGGCACTCCTTCGATCCTAGCTAGGTCTGCTACGATTTCGATGATGAACCCCGCCGGGGTTTCTTGGCAACAGCTCGCCATGTTCGGTGTCTGGCCCGTTCATTCCCCGAAGCTTCGGCGAGGAGATTCGCTTTTGTGAGACTCGTCGGTGCAAGCTTCTGTATAGTCTTCTATGTACCTTGCACTCTGTTCTACAATGCATTCGATATCGGTCGAACTCCAGTAAGCTGCTCAGCCAGATTCAGCCAGAAGTTGGAGTGCTTTGACTGCGACGCCGTGCATATGTCTGTCACAGGAAGCGAATGCGCCAAGTATTATTGCCCTGACTCAGTGCTATGTAAAATGGTTGACCAATCCCAGAAAGGTTTGTTGTGCTTCTTCTGGCGCAACTGTGAGTGTCCAATGGCGCCCAAGATCCCAGCAGGAAAAGAAAGGAACTATGCCACATTGCGCAGTAAGGTCGACATGGCCAGTCAAACGATATCAACGCCCTCTCCGCACACCTGGGGATCAGGCTGAGCATCAACCCACCACGGAGTCGGCCTGTGACTGTGCTTTGTCTTATGGTGTCCAAATTCTTCAATCAAGAAGCCAAGTGCGACTTGCATACGAGGCTATGGAGTTGCTAGGGCTTGGACACATCGGACTTCCAGCAAGCGCCAGCACCTGTGAAAGGGCAAGCTGAATCCTCCCGGTCCACCTGCACAGCATCAACATCTTCAGCGCCACTGCATTCTGCTCTGCATGACATCCCATTGATCTCCCCAATATCCTTTCGAAAACTGGTTAACTTTTTGCGGGAATGTTCCAGTTCAGCTTTTCATCTGACAATGGCGGTGCACCAGAGTTTGGTGATGCAAAAAGACGCAAGAAAGTGTGTCCAGGTTTGGCCTCAAGTAGCATTGCTGTCAGTCGCAGCAACATACAGGTCCATCACATGGGCAGTGATTGTCCAAAAACATAGGCTGCATTCCCAACAATTCCTCTCGGGTCTCCCGCAGCACTCCACAATTCTTTGTGATTCTTTATGTTACCGAGTTTGTGGCTACTGTACTTCTTGTTTGCACCACCCCACCAGCGACTACCGACTACCTGACTACCACAACAACAAGAACAAGAACAGTAACACCAAGACCAAGACCAAGGCCACCTCCAGCACCACCACCCCCACCGCCACATGCTTTATTGGAGGCTGGGCGAGCAGGCTCTGCTCACAGAGGGCGATTTACGTCCGCCCTGGCAACCGCTGTACAAATGATTCAAAGACTTGTGGCGGAGAAATTAAAGCTTTGCCAACCACAACCACAACCACAGCGACGACCACCACAACAACGACAACGACAACCATTTTAGTGGACGCTGAGCGAGCGGGCTCTGGTCATAGCGGGCGCATTGCCACTGCCATAGCACCAGCTGCACAGAGCAAACGGAGAAGGAACATTGTGAATGCCCAGTTTGGGATTTCGTCGGGTTTCAGCTACCGCAATGCCCTACCCTGTAGGGCGATGCCCTTGTTCAGACTCAAGCGGTGCATCATCATCCCAAACCGCGGGGAAGGCACTGGCCGCACTCGCTGCCATGGGCATGAACGGCGCGGTGAAGAGCACAGTAGTGTCGTAAAAGACTATTAGAACTCCTACGCCAATATACGCCAATGACCGGCTGAGGGAGTCTAAGACTGCGTTGTGCGCAAGCCAACGTGATTTGAAATCGACTGTGCTGCAGCAACCTGGCTCGCAGTTTCAGTCACTGAGTAAATTCTTGGCCCGGCCGAGGCTCAAAATCTAGCAGCTGCAGGCTTGAATCAGAGGCTTTATCAAATGTGAACATCCTCGCAGCCAATGATCAGGAAGAGGATCGGATCCGTGTTCAGATCCTGCAAAGGAAATGTCCTGCAGGCGATGCCTGTTTGAGAGGAGGCCTGCGGTGCAGGCCCATGCCACTCCTTATAGCTAAGAAGAAGCGGCTGTTAGTCTGAGTAATCTGCGATTGTGTACAAAAGCATAGTGCCACGCCGAAAATCTCCGGATGCAACTCCGCGATAGAATCGGCAGAAGGTACTGGAGCACGGAGCGTATGTCCTGTCTCATCCATGAGGTAGAGAGTGCTGTGGAGCCGGTGGGGTGGCGCCACTAGCGAGCGTAGCTCCGCATAGACGAGGACTTGCAGGCGATGCCTGATTGCAGCGAGTCCCGGACGATGCCGGCTTCGGGTAGTCCTGATCCAAGCCACGTCATTGTCAAGGAGACATCTGTCTAAGCAAAGTTGAAGAATATTGCAGGTGCGCGTCAACTGCATGGTTTGTTCTGATCGGTCGTTGGCCTCCATGAGAAACGTTATCTCCATGATCGCACTGCCAGGCGGGGTCTGAAGTTGTTTCCTGTGTATGGACCGAAAGCGGTTGCTGATGTGCCGATTGTCCGAAGCGTGTTGCATGGTGAACTCCAGGTGCTCGCTTGCGGGGCATGCCAGCAGATGCGGCGCAAGACAAAGGCTCGGTATTGTGGTCTGTTGTCGGCAAGGGCCTGCCGCCCCGCCGCCAAGTCATGGACGAGGAAAAATCAAATTCTCCACTAAACTCTCCGCTATCTGAAGTTGCAGAAGGGCTACTCATCTCAGCCAAGGCTACACAGGTAGTTGTACCGTGCATTCTAAGGCAGGTTGTCTCGCACGCTGTATGTCGAAAGAAAGAGTCCTTTGTGTCGCTGTTTTGTTGTCAGCGGTCTCATCTGATTTCAGACAATAGCACGATGAACCCCAAGAACTTCTCGGACGACCTCGGAAGGGGTAGGAGAGCATGGCGGACTGGATGGTGCTCAAAAAGCCCTGCGCGGTGTCAATGCCGGAATTCAGCAACAGCGATGCTGTAAGGGCCTCCTCCGCGGGGCATGGGCGGTGACCCGCCGTCTCCTGCAAATGTTGCGCCAGGTTAGCGCCTACGTCGTCCGTGCTTGCAGCTCCGCTTCTGGATCCAAGAGTGCGCCCTCCAGACTTTGTAACTGAGCTCTGGCTTGTGGCTCCCAGGGACGGAGCTTCTTCAAGGTTTCGCGAGCAATGTGGGAGTCCCCTGTAAAGCACGCTTCCTCTACTTCTTTTTGAAAGTCCTGGGCTCGCTGCTTTCTGGCGAAGCTAATCGCCTGCTTGTGCCACATGCCCAAGTCATCAAGAAGCTGTGTGTGATCAGCGTCCGTCAGAGCGCAAGAATCATATTCCTGCTGTAGCTGTTTCAGGCGTGTCCACATGCGTAGTGTAGCTCGGTGTTGGGCATTTTGCGGTTGGACCCCTCGCTGGGGTTTCGGGAAAATGTTTCAGAGCCTTCTAACTAGTTCTAAAGCAATTGTTTTACTTCGTCGGGCTCGAAGGTCTTTGTGCTGAGCCTGTTCCTAACCCATGCGTGCATGGCTGCCGACTGTGGGCTGCCAGCCCTTACGGCGGTCCCTAAACTGGTTAAGCAGTAAGGGGCAGATCCAGGTGGAGGTTGGGGAAGGTTCCAATGCCTAAGGGGCAGCATGGAGTTGAGCATTGAAATCTCAGCGTGTTTCTGGTAGAGATAGAGCGCATTGCAGAAGCCAAGGTACGGAGGAATTTTTTTCTGTCATCCTTGTTCTGGTGGATCGACTTTTGTGATGACCAGGCGCGCTGGTAGGCTACTAAAATTTGCATACGAGCCCCTTGCCACGCAAGGAAGCTTGAACTAATCTTCCTCTGATATGTTCCTTCCATCGAATTTTATACTCGTCTATGCACAGGAGCATGACTCCATCTGCCCTACTGGTGTCCAGGAAGGAAGCTTGGTCCGGGCCTGTGGCAGCCTCCTGCAGTGCAGACTCTGGTTGGCCTCGGCGGTGCCGGGGCCTTTGCTTTCCCCTTGGGAGCTCGCGCAGCTCCTGCCTTGGCTGAGCTGATACAGTGCCAGCCCTCCACCGCAAACTCGGCTGTCTCATTCCAATGTCTTTCTTGCAATGCACGAACATGACAAACACGATCAGCACTGGTGTTTAGACGAGTTTTGTTTGATCTCTGCCCATTGTTGCAGGCCTAAATGTCTTGCATTTCACAAAAGAACGCATATAGGCTTGTTGAGTCTCCCTCCCCGTCGGCTTTGGTCGAAGAAGAAAGGTGCTGGAGAGGCAGAGGCTGGAAGATGAGGCGGCTCGAGCTCTTTCTTAAAAAAAGCTGGCATGAGGGACCCCTGTCTATCATTCTGGGTCTCCTGTGTGCTTGTAAACCCGACGGCAGGCTTTTTTGAGGGCCTTCGCTGCTCTGATATGAGCTCTCGGAGTTTGCTGCAGGCATATCTCCATGCGGGGCGGTGCCTTCAACCTGGGCTATGCGATGCATAGTCCTGCTCCGAACAGCTGAATGAGCGTTCTTCGAGAGGCCCGGGAATTGGGACCGGTGCGCTCTATGGCTCAGTCGAGTGGGCAATTCTTACGCTTGGCGAAGGAGCCTGTTGTGAGCCCCTGGAGTTCGCACGCACAGCCTGGTTGACAGAGCTACCCTACCTTCTCTGACCCGTGGCGGCTACAACGACAACCACAACAACAATTTCAATTGAACGCGGCGCGAGCGTG
>CAJNJA010007255.1:0-12442 GCA_905231915.1 Symbiodinium necroappetens
CCGGCGGTTTAGGGTTTAAGGTTTTGGGTTTAGGGTTTTGGGTTCACGGTTTAGGTTTTAGGGCTCAGTTGAACCCGGCCAGAGCCAGGAATAGTGGCATCATGTGGGCTTTGCTTCGGCCCGGAGCCACCGTGGACATCATGAGCATCAGTGGGACCAACAACGAACAACATGAGCATCAGGGTTGGCTTAGACCCCAGAGCCCCCTGGAGACAGCATCGGTGGCATCGGGTGGGTGATGCTTCGACCCTTGTAGCTACCAGGGTTGAACATCCTGAGAATCGAGACGGAATAAACCCTACACCCTATATAAACCTTGGGTACTGCCGCCATACAGTAGCAGTCTCTCACAGTTCTACTATTAAGGCCCGTATATATCCATATCATGAGTATTACTCAGCTGTTACTGCGTGGGGGCAGTATCCAATATGAACCCTAACCCTAAACCTGATATATAAACCCTAAACTCGGAGCCGCTCACTTCTCCAAGGCATCGAGTCTGGTGCCAGATAGAGCAGCATTTATAATGAGAATGACTATGATAATAGTTGCAATCATCAATCATAACACGACTATCGACAACAAAAATGTATAACAACCATAATAACAACAGCAAGTACTACGTCGATGGGGAGGTTGAGATGTTGCCACCATGGCTACTACTCGTGCTGACAGCTACAGACGACATTAACGATACGTATGCTCTTACGTCTTAGTGCATTCTATTCTTGCTGATCCTTTGAGAAGTCTGCGTAAAGCTAGCGGGTTCCAGGGCGGGTGTGGCTGGGCCGCCGCACCGAAGTCAGAGTGCCTTGTGACGGAACCGGATGGTAGCCTCGGCAACAGCTAGCCCAAAACGAGCGCATAGGAGACCGATCCTTTTTGCCGGGTTTAAAGGTTTAGGGCTCAGGGTTTGCAGTTTAGGATTCAATTAGGGTTCAGGGTTTAGGGTTTGTGGGTGTAGGGTTTGTGGGGGTGGGGGGGGGGTGACAAGTTGCATCAACAGGCTTGCGGCAGGTCTTACGCACACAGATGCTGGCATCCATCCATCGATCCATCCATGCATACAGGCATGCATGCATACACATGTTCACATCTAACTTGTGTCGCTTTGCTTCCAAACAAACATCGCGATATGCCTGGCCCAGGAATTTCTTAGTGTTTGGAAAAGGGTCTTGTTGTGAGGGTGTTCCTATGCAGCGCCTGGTTATTCCGGGTTTCCCACATCGATGACCATCCAAGTGTCCTACAAACCCGACATGCCCGAAACCGTACACAAACCACTAAACCCGCTTCCCCTAAATACCAGATGTTACATAACATAGCACACAAAGTTCCCCAAACCCTGAAGCTGTAATCGGAATGCTGAGATCTGAACTCTTTTTCTTCGGCTCCACTCTGAGTCCCTCTGCATTGAACGGGACACCTGCAACCAACAAGAACCCGGGCACAAGGTCCTTGTAGGCTTTATTAAAAAGCACTAAAGTCCGGGAGCTGCACTAGGTCTTATAGAGTTCCGGGTAAGGACGCTGCGGCGTAGGGCTTCTGGGGCTTCTCGGGTTCAAGCTTTCAGATTGCGCGACTCGGGTTCGGAGATTGGGATTCGGCGTCTAAGGAGGAGCCCCTGCAACGCCAAGGGCCCAACCCTAAACCAAACCAGAAACCCCTCGAAGGCATGACAGTGCATTTTGTCTGTTGCAGTGGGCTGCGCCACCTTAGAAGCCAAAATCTACGGCTGCATATGCCTCAACGCTCATCGGAAACGTGAACTCCTGATATAAGTAATCGAGTTTCGGGGGCATATGAAACTATACTACCCCTTTAAACCCTATAGGCCCAAACCCCTGAACCCCAAGGGGTGGCGGGCACTCGACGGCACGCCGGACATGGGAACGACTTCGATTAGGTAAACGTCGTAACCGTAGTAATCACACTCCTGCCATTTGCGTAGTGCAACAACTTCCATGTGGTGAAGCAACCAGCCTCCCTCAGGCGGAAAAATTACTCTCGTCGTCCCAGTTCTCGGCCCACTCGGCCGGTTTGTTGATGTCGTCCTGGAGACAAGACGTCCTTCTCCGCTCGGGGCGACTGAATGTTGGACCTGCGCACAGCAGGACGACGATAGTGCCTCGATTCCAAGCGCCGTTCCTCAAACGATAGCAAACGCAGTCTTCCAACCTATGCTTCATGTGTGTCCGACCAGTCCAGGAAGTGACGGCGGACCCGCCACGGAAGTAGCTCCCCCCCCCCCACGGAATGGGATTCTGGACTTCTCCCGCGACGGTGCCGCCAAATCTTGCAAATCGTGGTGACTTTGCACATCCTCGCAACCATAAAATCTCGTCTCGGGCCTCGGCCGGGACAGCGCATCATAAGCTGCTGCCCGAGATGACCAAATGCGGCTGAAGCTCTTGGAAGCACGAGGGTTGATGCTCGCGACCACCGGGTGATTCCATGTCCCAAAAACGGACGCTGTAAGAAGGGGACGAGAGTAATTTCAGAACATGCCTAAAGAATGGATGTTTGCAACATGTGAAGAGAGCAAGCCATGTTTAGCTGCGATGTTTACAAGCGCGACGAAGCGAAGTCGGTCGATTGCTTTCGTGCGGCCACGGTGTGCCCCGGGCTGCGTGCCAGGAGACCTCGGCAGGCATCAAGTTTCCGCCGGCTACGAAGCCAAACTTCGGTGCTGTCGACAGTAACAGGTCGGGGCCGAGACTAACGACACTAATCACGCCAGGCATGATGTCAACCAATCCTCCTTGGAGAGGCCTGACCTAACATACTCCAGCGCATCCAGCGGTTACACCATGCCACACAATGGGGTTCCATGTGGCCCGCCTGGGCCTTTTTGCATGAGACTGCTCGCGGTGTTGCCGAATTGTGGGGCTGCGCGTCTCATGCTCGACAGAGGCCGCCATGCTCCTGAGGTAGCATGAACATGAGCTACGAGTGCACCGATCCGTTTGAGGCGATGCTGGAAGCTGTCCTGGATGTGGACTGTGGACGAGCAACGAATAGGACGAGACCGAGGGCAGTGGGCAGTAGCAGCACGCTTGTGCACTTCCGAACGACATGGGGGCTTCTGTAATGACACAAACTCGGGTCTGGGTGCACCCGAAGGGTTGTCTGCTGTCTGTGCTCGCTTGTTTGCTTTTGCTCCGGATGAAACATGCCCTTATAATGACCCGGCCTCGTGCTCACAGCAGCGAGGCCTCGGAGGTTCCGGGATGGGAGAGGTTGCTTGAACTGGCCAGTCCAGCTTGCAGCTTTGGGCTATGCGCCCAGACCCTGTGCGGAGGGGTTTGTTTCCGTTCGTCGCCTTACAATCGCAACCAAATTTGGCCCAGGACATGCTTCTCGTCGATAGAATGCTTGACCAGATACTCTCGATCGCATGCTTCTCTCGACACAATAAGAAAAAGGGTTGAGGCCGCGACTCGGGAATACATGCTGGAAGATGTCGAACGGAGGCGCCTGCGGTCTGTCAGATCCACGTCCTTTGCCTCTGCAATGACCTCCGTGCGACTCGTTCTTCTGTAAACTGAGCACTGAAAAGGTGATAGGTCTGTAACTCCTCCGGCTCAATCACCGCAGTGACTTTCTTCTCTCCCACTTGTGCCTGCTCCAACCAGAATGGAGCACGATGGATGTCTGCGTTTTCGAGCCTGCGCGACGGCGAAAAAATAGAGTGCCACGGGCAGCTTCTAGGGACTCTATCGCTGCACAGTCTCCATTGCAGCTCCTTCTTCGGACTTTACCAGTTTTTTGGGGGGGATCCTATAAAATGACCCAAGAAACGAACTTCAATGGAGCCCTTAAGGTTCCTTATAAACCCCAAAACCCTAAACCCTGAACCCTGAACCTTAAACCCTGAAACCTGCCTCTCGAGACTCTATCTCGAGGTGACATTCAACCCGGAACTCGAACAAAAAGTCTAGCTAAGCCTCAAGCCCCAAATAGACCCGAAGCGGCGTAGCCTTCCGAAGCCTTTGAAAAAGATTTATAGGGAAGGTCCTCTTCGCAAGATGGAACACATATAATAATGTACAACTGCCTACCTACTAACCCCTTCAGAGTCGCCCTTTCACAGCCGACTTAAAGGAAACTACAGGTGGGGAGTTTAGGGTATATAGGGCTTCTATAAGGCTTCAATAAGGTATATAGACCTTCTATACGGCTCCTATAACGGCAACTACCCACCTGAAAATGTCCCAGACCGGAACCCTAGCCCTAATGGCAAGCCTTATCCCCTAAGCCTTCAACCCTAAACCCAAAACCCTGAACCCAGCTTATACCCCAAAGCCTCAACCCTAAGCCCTTGGGCCTACCCAGTAAACCCTAAACCCTAAACCCCTATGGACGGTTGGGGCCTTCAATTTCGGCCCTAAACCCTAAACCCTAAACCCCAAACCCTAAACTCGATGGCGACTCTATGGACGGTTGGGGCCTTCAATTTCGGCCTCCGTCATGCTCACGTACAAGCCATTGAGATGGTTGAAGAGGGCCTTCTTCAGTCGGGTGCTTATAGTACTTGGAGGTTCATGGGTAGTTATGAGTATGGTTATAAGTCCCCTAATATGGGTTATAACTACAGTTACCTTACTTATAACCCCACTTACAACTACCCATGAACCTCCAAGTAGAGAATGGGAGAATGGGTTTTGGGGAGTACTTTAAGGGACCTTAAGGGACTATCATAGGGATCCATTCCCCCATTCCCTACTAAGCACCAGACAGTTTTTCCGGGACAGGGGAGCTCTTTCGGGTTTAGGGTTTAGGGATATTTGGGCTTAAGGAGTTTTAGGGTTGAGGGATATTTAGGGTTTAGGGTTTTAGGGATATTTAGGGTTTAGGGTTTAGGAGGTCTTGGGCATTGGATTCTTGGAGATTCTCATGAGTTGAAGAAGAGGATGTTGATGATGATGATGATGATGATTATGATGACCATGACCGCAGCTTTTGGTGCGCGGATATCCGCGCATCTTCAAGCATTACACAGTGCTTTTTTGACGCTAATATTGCGAGTGGTGCCACCATAACCATTAGGCGTCGAACGACTAGTCATCTCGCATATCTGAATCTGAGTACGCGGAGTCGCTGCCAGAATCGCGGTGTAATGGCCTGGCAGTGGTAGCAGTGGTTGCGGTGGTGGCGGTGGGGTTGTCCTCGTAGTTCGGTATGCAGGCGCTATTGCAATGTCGTTGTTGTTATCGCTGCCACAGAGGGTAAACAGAGCATGAAGTCTTACAGGCTTTACTTCTTAAACTGACCGTTCGAGCTCTTTCTTCAAGATCCCCAGCAATCATAATCGAGTCCTCTCATGTCGGTCAAAAGATTGAAAGGAAAGCCTTCCATCCTCCCAATGTCGACCATCACATACTTTATATTAAGGTCTCAATGACTTAAGCAGCCGAGAAGCCCCCAACCGCCTGAGCCCTAATTATCTTAAACCCCTAATACTCTTAAATCCCAGGCCCCCCACCCTAAACCCTAAACCCGAAACCCCAACACCTTGAGTCTCCTCGCTGCAGCCTCAGCGCCCTAATCCCCAGGCGGCCTCCATATGGTTTTTCGGAACCCGGACCTGCATCGAAAGATCGGATTTCGGACGTTTCGTGTCAGAACAAACAAGGGGATTCAAACTTGTGCCATCATACCTATAGTCTCCAGTGTAGTTCCTTTTGGGGGCTACCTTTTGGGGTCCTTAATATAGAATTGGTTAAACCAAAAAGGGAACTACAATGGAGACTGTGGGTAGAGAGATTAGTGTTTAAGGTTTAGGGTTTGAGGCTTGAAGCTGCTAATTACGGCTCTGCCCACAAGCCTATGAGTATAGGAGCGCATAAGCTCTAGATACACTCAACTCCAGAAGTAATCCACAATGGCAAAACCAGACCGGAAGAATTCCTGCGGCCCCACCCCCGAAGACTTTAAGCGTACTTAAACCATAAGCTCTAAGTCCCCAAGCCCTTTCTTTAGGGTTCAAGCCAAGATCAAATTTTTAAGGTCTTATATAAGGAAGTCATAATAACGAACCCTAACAAGCTAGGTTCTTCCCTAAACCCCTAAACCCTCAAACCCCGAAATCCCTGACAAGCTTGTGCCTCTGGAGACCCTTTGAGTGCTGGTGGTTGCGGTTCGGGGCTTCGGCTTCAGGGTTTCGGGCTCATGAAGTGAAGACATATCCGAATCCAAACGAATGTGGGTTGTTGTCTAAATTAGGGTCTCTTTTAGGGTCTTTTTTAGGGTCCCTTTTATATGGGTGCCGTACTATATTGTGGACCCTAATCTAGAGAACTACCTACCCATGTAACGACTTGAATAACTGCAACGCAGTTTTGATTTTTGGGGTTCCTTCTAATTACCATACCTATACTGTAGTTACCAGGACCCTCCAAGTACCCTCAAATAGGGATATGGTCCCAAATTAAAGGTGCTTAGGGTCTACTAGAGGGTGGATGGAGGGTCTAGGTGCACGGACCGCCATTCGTTCGGTCTCAGAAACCATGAATCAACCCTAAACCCTAAACCCTAAACCTTAAGCCCTATAACCCCTAAACCTTAAACCCTAAACCCTAAATCCATCAACCCGAAACCCAAAACCCTAAACCCTAAACCTAAACCCTAAACCTTAAACCGTAAACCCCAAACCCCAAACCCTAAACCCAACCCGGAAAAAAAATCCACTTTCGCTCCTTGTATGTCGCTCCCCAGCCCGTTGCCGGCGCCTCACATCACTCAGCGTTAAAGGAAACCTACAGGTGGGGAGTTTAGGGTTCAGGGTTTAGGGGTTTAGGGGTTTAGGGGTTTAGGAGTTTAGGGTTTAGGGTTTTAGGGGTTAGGGTTTAGGGTATATAGGGCTTCTATAAGGCTTCTATAAGCTATATAGGCCTTCTATAAGGCTCCTATAACGGTAACTACCCACCTGAAAATGTCCTAGACAGGGGCTACCCGGAACCCCTCAAACCTGCCGCTGTAGGGCTCCTTGTTACGATTTCGGTATATAAGTCCTTATACAAGTCCGTTCTCTGGGATCTAAGGTAGCGTGCACGGTGCGTAGAGCGCCATAATATAAGGACTTCAGATCATGCTTCCGGGTGCGTAGATATCAGTTTGAGGCGCTAAGGTTCAGGGTTCAGGTTTCGTGCATAGGGTTCAGGGGTCAGACTTTGGGTTAAGGGTTTAGGGCTTAGGGCTTAGGGTTTAGGGTCTGGGGTTCAGGGTTCAGGGTTTAGGGTTTAGGGTTCAGGGGTCAGATTTGGGTATTGAGGCGTTCGCTGCGATTGGGAGCATTTTGACACAGCCCTGCCCCCACTCAAACCCGAATCACATTGGCCCTATGCCTAAACCCTGAACCCCCCTAAGCCCTAATCATATAGGCTCTTTAGAAACCCAAAACCACAAAGGCCCCACCCTAAACCCTAAACCTTAAATCGAAACACTCCAAAGACACTGAGCATCCGAAGACCCCGAAATTCCCAAGCAAGATAAGACAGGGTTTAGGGTTTAGGGTTCTCTATTGAATTAGTGTCCCTTCTTCGGGGTTCCTCAAAGGTATCTGTAAGGGTTTCTATATGGTGTCCATTAATGGACGTACTACATGGGTAGTTCTCTAAATTAGGGTCCCTTTTTCTGTCATTGCTTTTTATAATTATAAGGGTGCCGTACTATATTGGGGACCTAGACAGGGACCCTAGTTTAGAGAACTACCCAGATGATCCCTTAGTTTCGGGTTTGGGCTCAGGATGTGGAGTTGAGGGTTACGGCTTGGGGACTTGGCTTTAGGCTTCGGCCTCTTGTAAAACAGTTTAGTGCAGTTTTAGGGCTTGCAGGGTTTAGGGGTTTAAGATTTGCCTTAGCCCGAAACTTCAAACCGTAAACTTTGTAATTTCATGGCGAAAGGCCTCCAGAGCCCTCAACCCCAAACCGGTCTCCGAGAATCGAACCGGCTTGCCACTCTCATCCACCTCCAGACCTGCTTGCGGGTCAGGCACAGAGAGTCGCAGAATACTGCGCTTGAGGGCTTACTACTGTGGATGATAGAAACCCTGCATTACCTTAAGGACCCTAAGCTATAGGAATTATAGTATACTCCTTACTATGGGTAATGCAGGACTTATATCATCGACCGTCGTACCTCAAGGCCCAAAGCCCCTATAGTCTTCATGAGTTTAGGGACGTTACATCCTGAACTCTAAGACTCGAAAGCCTAACTCCCTAAATCCCTAAACTCGAGACCCCGCATCCCTCCACCCTAAATCCCTGAACCTAAACCCTATAAATTGGGCGGTTTTAAAAGGCCTGTGGTTTGGTTCGTATATAGTTAGTATAGTATAGTATATAGGCTATAAATCTAAACCCTTAACCTCGCACCCCAACACTTCAGCTCAAGGTACCAGTTTCTTTCGGCTGGCTGTTTAATGACGCACAGCACACCGGCAACGGTAGTAGACCCCCAAACCTTAAACCCTAATATCCAAAACCCCAAACCATTGCAGTTCCACACAAAATGCAAAAGAGCCCCATACACCCTAAAGCCCAATACCCCAAACCCCGAAACGCCCTTAAGCCCCGGTACCCCAAACGCCCTGCAACCTCTAGCCCGGTCCTGTAGGGGCGGTTGTAATAATAAAAAGAGTAAAATTCCGGACTCCTTTTTTGTAGAGATATAATGCTACTGTTGATGATAGAAAGCCTGCATTTCCATTACCTCACAGACACAAAGCTATGGGAACTATGGTATATTCCTTATTATATGGGTAGTGACGGGTAGTGCAGGATTTATATCATCAACCGTATATGAACGCCTGGGCTCCTTTATAGTACAGTTATCAGAAGGAACCCTATAAAGAATAACATAAGCCTAAACCCTAAACCCAAACTGTAAACCCTAATCTGTGGTTTAGGCTTCTATCTTACCCTTACGGGCGTGGCCCCTATCTGGGCTATCTTCAGCCCCATGGAGGGCAGACAAATCTCCAACGGTGCTCTGCTCATCCGGGGGCCTTGATAAGTAGCATAGGGTCTTGGGATAGATTATATTACAATAGTACAGTTACATACGTATACATATATACACATAAGAACAAATAATATGTATGTATGTATATATATATAGCACATGTGTATATATTGAACAAAAATATGTGTATGTGTATGGATGCTGAGAGGGCATTCCTACTGCACCGATATTACACCCCCCTGCGCTAGATCTCATACCCAGCAGCTGCTCGCCAGCAGCTCAAAAGCTCAGCGCTGCGCTCAGTGTGTCGCTGACACCGACGCAGAGATGCAGCAGCGTCCTGTCATGTGGGCTCCACAGGTTTTACATTAAATAAATCACACACATAAACATGAGGGATGAGAATCCTCATCATTATAATAACAGTCACGTTCACAATCATCAGTATGTACTAACTCAAACAAACATAACGAATATGAGCAATAATCGTCGTAATAAAAGCAATGAATAACGTTCACAACCATCAAGATCATAATGACCATCACCATGGTCATCACCACCACCATCATCATCACCATCATCGTAATCGCGTGCCCTGAAAAGCAAAGAGCTTGGGCCACACATGGAACCCAAGCCCTGGAATCAGTGAGGATTTAGAGGATCTAGTGTTGAGGGCATTCAGGCTCCTAAACCTAACCCTACACCCTAAAACCTAAAACCCCCAAACCCAGAACCCCAAACCCTAAACCCCCAAAACCCCCTAAACACTAAACCCTAAACCGCCCCGCCAGCCTGAAAACTTGAGCTGCAACTCTGACCCCCACGTCCATCCGCCACAAAAACCATGCCCACTAAGTCAGCCGGGCCGACATGTAGGCCGAGAAAGCACAAGCCCTGTTTCAGCGCAGGGCTTTTCGAAATCGTGCGACTGGGACGGTTCAAGAGCCACAGAAGGATTGAAAGGGCAGGGTTCAGCCAAGAATCAAAACCTTAAGTCCTAAACCCTACACGAGCCATGACTTTTTATGGTTCCCTTACAGAACCCCATTAAAAAAACTTTAAACCGTCTTCACTTATAGAACCTTCAGAAGGTTTAGGTTTAGGTAGGGCCACAGGAGCCCCAGCGATCTTCGAAGCCTCTGGCTTGCCAGTCGGCCGTCTTCGGGTTTAGGGTTTAGGGTTAAGTGTTTAGGGTTTAGGGTTTGGAGTTTAGTGCTTAGGGTTTCGGGTTTAGGGTTTGGAGTTAAGTGTTTAGGGTTTAGGGGTTGGAGTTTAGTGTTTAGGGTTTAGGGTTTGTCGCTGAATAGCACGTAGGTGATAATATCTTGAGACAAGGTTGTGTCGAGTGCGTCGTCCTGTGGCGAGGGGCCGGGAAAGCCTGTCTACAGAAGGCTTTTCCTTCTTTCTTTCCCACCCCACGCCGTACCCAAACCTATTCCTTTGAAGGTTTGCGCCCAAACCCATGCCAGGTTTCTTGCTGCCAGACAAAATCCACAGCAGCAAGGCAGCAGCATGGGGCAGGGCACAGGGGCAGGGCCTACTGCAGGGCAGCAGGGCAGGCAGACGCTTGGGGTTTAGGGTAATGACTTTACTAAGGGAACAGTACTGGTCCGGAGGAGAACATGTTCCGGTACCGGGTACGACGTGGGTGCTACGGTGCCCATGGCTGTGGAGAGGGGGGCTGACGTACTGGTCGGCTTTTCGCGATCGATTGCGAGGGCTTAGGCGCTGCCCACCCACAGTAGGTGGGCGGCTTAGGCCTTGAGTTTAAGGTTTGGAGTTTAGTGTTTAGGGTTTAGGGTTTAGTGTTTAGGGTTTAGGGCTTGGGGTTTAATGTTTACAGAGCCCCGATCCTTGAACACCTGGACCTCACCCTCTGGTGAAACCTGTGTAATACAGGGGCCTTATAATGAAACTAGGCGGGTCTGCTGGTGCAATATAAGACTATATTATAAGTATGTAAGGACCATATGTGGATATTGCAGCCGATACGACTCCTGATGTAAGAACCTGATTAAGAAGCCCTGGCCTTATAACCCCAAAATAATAGGATTCATACAAAGAACCCTAGTAAAGGCCCAGAGCTGTTTTTAAAATCAGGTTCCTACATAATGTTACATCATCCGAGGACCGCGCTGGACAAGAGCGTGAAAGTCACTGTCCAAGAGCCTTGTCAACCGGGCTTTTTGGGCCGAGGCCCCAGGCTTGAAGGTTCAGGGTTTTAGGGTTTAGGCTTTAGGGTTTAGGGTTTAGGGTTCAGGGTTTAGGATTTGGGGTTTTAGGGTTTTAGGTTTCGGAGATTTCCGGTGTTCGGTATTGGGCTTAAGGTGTTTAGGTGTGAGGGTTGAGGGCTTGGGGTTCAGGGGCGGCAGGCCCTAAGTTTGTACTCAGGCGTTTAAGGTCCATGTTGGTGGACTCAGGGTTTAGAGTGTAAGGGGGTGTCGGTGTCGGCCGTTCGGACGTGAATTCCAGGTTAGAGCTTCGATTGCGTTTTAATTGGGCTACCGCGCCGATCCAAATTCAAATCTTGAGTAGGCATGCTATTTGCGATCGTCGAGCGAAAATGAGCGAAACCTGTGCATAATGTAGGGGCCTTAATAATTAGAATAGGGTTTTGGGGTATATGATGCTATATGGGAAATCAGGAGCCCCCAAAATAGTATAGGTAATACCTGAGGACCCTATATTACACGCCCGTTAGCAGGACCGAGGAACCCCTCCGACTTTCACTGCGAGACAACGGAATCCGGAAAAAAGCCCTAAACACGAACCCGAAACCCTAAACCCTAAACCCCTCAACAAAACAAAAACCAACAAAAAAACACCTCATGGCTCGACCCCCCCGGAAGCTCTAAAAACCCTAAACCCCCCAAGACCCTGATTCCTAAAGCCCATGAAGGCCCTGAACCCTCCAACCAAGCCCCAAAAACAGAAGCCCTAAAAAAGCCCCAAGCCCTGAAGAACCCCAAAGTGGAGCCCCAAAAACAGAAGCCCCAAAAAAGCCCCCAAGGCCCAAAGTGGAGCCCCAAAAACAGAAGCCCCAAAAAAGGCCCAAGCCCTGTAGAACCCCAAAGTGGAGCCCCTACAAAGGAGCCCCAAAGTGGAGCCCCACGGGGCTCCTTTAAAGGAACCCTAAAAAACGAGCCCTCAACCCTAAACCCTAAACCTTAAACTCTAAACCCTCAACCTTAAAATCTAGACCCTAAACCTTAAACTCTAAACCCTCAACCTTAAACTCTAAACCCTGAACCTTAAACCCTAAACCTCAAACCCTAGGAACCTCCCCTCTAGAACCCTAAGCTCCCAGCTCCATGCACACGTTTCGGAGCTCTGTCATCATTCCCGGCAGCTCGGCGCGGAGAAGTGGCCTCGTGGTGTCTTCGGCGTGGGACTCTCGGGCTAAGGCCCTAAAGCAGAAAGGGGCTTAGAGTTTAGGGGTTAAAGGTTTAGGGATTAGGGTTTAGGGGGTTAGGGTTT
>CAJNJA010007256.1:0-16277 GCA_905231915.1 Symbiodinium necroappetens
GCGAGCGAGCGAGCGAGGCAGGAGGAGCCAGGGAGGGAGGGGGCGGGGGGGGGGGGAGGGGGGGCAGAGGGAGAGGGAGAAAAGGAGGGGAGAATGGGAGGGGGAGGGTGGAGAGCGAGAGAGGGAGAGGGAGAGAAGGAAGGAGAGGGAGGAGTCCTCCTCGTGGGGTTCCTTCAGGCTGTGGGAGCAAGCAAGCAGCGAGAGACAAAACAACAAGAAGGGAAAGAGAGGCAATAAAGGTGTAGGTGTTGCAATTCCGGAGGATTTAAGCTCGGGTTGAGGGCAAGATTTCTTTGGGTTAAACACTTGAGCCCGATGTTCAACGTGCAGGAAAGTGTACTTCCTAGACGGTGAACGCTAAACCTCGAAACCCACAAACCCCCGTACACCTTGAACCCTAAACACGAAACGCCCTAGGCCTTGAACCCTAAATCTCTTGCCTTGTGAACCCTTTGAACCCTAAACCTCGTCAGCCGATAAGCCCTAAAGACCCTGACCCCCTCAAACCTGCCCCACTCCGCCCTAAACCTAAAGACCCTAAACCCCAAACCCTAAACCTTAGCCCTAAGCCCTAAAAAACCCTAAAACCCCCAAAACCTGAAAACCCTGAACCCTAAAACCCAAACCCCAAAACCCTAAACCCTAAACCCTAAGCCCTAAACCCTATGCTATACCTCCCAAACAGGCAAAGGGACCTTCTGCCCCCACCCTGGCGGACCTGCTAAGCCTCGGGAAATGAGGCCCTGAGGGTTTGTTTTTGCCTCGGGCTTTTGTAGGGTTCTACAAGGGTGCTGCAAGGATAATAGGGTTTAGGGTTTAGGGTTTCTACCAGGGTACTGCAAGGATAACAGGGTTTAGGGTTTCGGATCGGGTTTGGGCTTTGAGGTTTCGTTTGGGAAAGTACGGGGGAATGCATGGTGCGGCTCGGGGCTGATGAAGGGTTCAAGCGTTCAGGACGTAGGTGCCTCATGAAAAGGGGTTCCGGGGTGGATGGGTTTGTCGGTCTTTCGACTCGAAGCTGGGAAGTTGTGGTTGAGTGTACTGGCCCGTAAAGGAGGCGAAATCGATGTCGTGGGAAGATGCCTGTTCTTGCATCGGCTGCTGAACCGCCATGGAGGGATTCCGCTCCGAATCGTCGCAATTACAGGGTCTGAATACTTGCCAACATGACTGAATACTTGCCAATACCATTCCCTAGGGTTCTGTATTAACTGTTTATAGCATGTGAAAATATACCTCAAAACGCCAGTCAGGCCCCTATCTTAACCCTGAACCCGAATCCGTGCTAAACCCTGGGGTTTAGCATCGGAGTTCGTAGGTGACCCGTTAACACCAAGGGCAGGTGCGCTGCAGCAAGCTGTCCCAGACATAGACTCCACAGGCTTTGGGGTTTAGGGGTTTAGGGGTTAAGGGGTGTAGGGGTTTAGGGTTTCAGTTTTAGGGTTTAGGGTTTAAGGGTTTTAGGGGTTTAGTGGTTTAGGGTTTAGTGTTTAGGGCTTAGGGTTTAGGCAAAGACCCCAAACTGGAGGATCCTGTTGTAACGGACCTATACCCCCTCAAAGGACTTCTGGCGTCCCGCGAATGGTCTCTATGCTGCTTTTGAGCCTCAAAGAAGCCCTGAGAAACCCCATGCTAGCCTGTATAATTAAGCCCCGAAGCTCTACATATCTAATCTCGCTGGAGCTGGTGAAAAGAGGTTCAAACCAAAACACCATCTAAACTCTCAGCCCTGCACCCTAAACCTTAAACCGCTATAAACCCTGAAGTCTGTAAACCCAAAACCGCTCGACCAGGTGTCTGGTTGCTGCGCTGCGGCGCCATCGTAGTGCCTCGAGCTGCCTGCGATCGGAAAAAGGAGTTGCCCCCGAGCCACATACTATTTGGGGTTTACTGGGTGTAGGGTTTATACAAATGGTTTATAGGGTTTAGGGTCTATAGGGTTTAGGGCTTGATAGGGTTTGGGGTTTACAGAGTTTCAGTTAAAGCAGGGAACACTACGGGACCGGGTTGCTTGTTGAGGGCTTTTCGGGGTCCTTGTAGTGCGGATCCCACCTCCAAGCTGCAGCAGTCTTCATCAAACACGAGGTTTGTAAATGATTTTTTGTGAAGCCCGCAGCCCACAAATCTGAACAGGCCCTTATTGGCTGATTGGGAGCTCGAGGCAGCATGGTGCGAGACTCAGTTTGGGGTTTAGGGGAGTTCGTGTGAAGTTGATGTTCTTGCCTCATCATTCCTCGCGCGCTACCGTTTGGGCTGGACTACGCCAAGCCAGCTACATATTGACTTCGACGTAGCAGAGTTAGCCTTGACTTTTCGGTGCGACGTGTGAGTACATGGTACCACAACATATTTGCTGCCGGGATCACCTCGTCGCTCCATGACTGTACTCAAAGGAGGTTCAGAAGAATGCGGAACCGGAACCCTTGTATGGAACAGTAAATAACGGGTCTGCTTGTCGCAAGCTAGCCCAGAAAAAACTAACCCTAAACCGAAGAAGCCCTAATCCCCAAACCCCAACCCTAAACCTAAAAACCCTGAACCCCAAGCCCTAAACTCTAAAAGCCCTTCAAACCTTAAGCCCCAGGCCCTTCAAGACGTATCCGAAGCAAGCATAGACCTCCACTCCAGAAGCCCTGAGCCCTAAACCCCTAAACGCCTAAAGCCGTAAACCCCTAAAGCCCTAACCCATGAAAGGCCTAACCCCTAAACCCTAACCCCACCCCTAAAGCCCTAACCCCTAAACCCTAAACCACTGAACCCCTGAACCCTAAACTCCTAAAGCCCTAAACCATTAAGCAGGTGTGAGCTCCAGAATCGGAGGTTACCAAGTATTGAGGCCGCCGTGCGTTTTTCAATGCCAGCGTTGTTCTAAGGTCAGGGGTTCAGGGGTTCGAGGTAGAGGCTATAGAATTTACGGTTAAGGGTTTCGGGTTCAGGGTTCAGGTTTTGGGTGCTTTGCGGTGTTTGGGTTTGCGGTTCAGGGGCTCAGAGTGTCTCAGGTTGGTGGGGGGTGTCAAATTAACATCACAACATAGGGCTTCCTGTCTTCAGCTCTTCAGCGGTATTGTGTTTGAATCCGTTTTGCCAGTTACTCATCTGTCAACACGGTGCGACGGCGGGTTGGTTGAAGTGCGGCTTTCGACTCGCTTTCGGGGTGTGGGCTTGTGGGCTTCAGGGTGTCAGGCATGTTTTGATTTGATTGTTTTTTTCAGGATCTAGCTGCAGGGCGTCTAAGGCCAGGTTTCCAAAGCGGTAGAGCGAATACAGACCCTAAACCCTAAACTCCTCCAATGTAGGAGCCTGATGAATTTATCGAGTTGAGCGTCCCCATCTCCTCCAAACTCAAGCTCGGTCTGTCGCGTTCCGTCCTCTTAAGCCCTAAACTCCTGCCGCCCCTAAACCCTCTACGTAACCCCAAAAGCCCTAGCCCCCAGAAGCCTAACTGCATAGGCCTGAAATCCTAAAGCCCTGAACTCTGACCCTAAACCTTCTAATTACTCTAAGCCCTACACCCGAAACACCCCTCAACCCCAAAGTCATAGAGGCCTCAAATTCAAACCCTCGAGAACCAAACTCCGAAGTCCGCCAGAACCTTGCTCCCTAGATCTTTAAATCCTGAACCCCTAAACCTCCTGAACCCTAAACCCTAAACCCTAGACCCTACACCCTAAACCCCTAACCCAAACCCTAAATTTAGACTTGAAGCGAACTTATGCCGTCTTGCCAGGTTTGTCGCAAGATCATGCTGGCCTCTTAGCATGGGGAGCTGTGGCTGGTTCAGGTTCAGGGGTTGAGGGCTTAGGTTCTAGGGTCTGCGCGAGAATTTTGGTTTTGTGCTGAGGGGGATGGAAGGTTGGTCTTAGGCTTGGGGTTTATGGCGTAAGACAACTTTGCGGGTTTCAGGTTCAGGGACTTAGAATTCTTGCATTGTAAAAGGCTCAGGGCTTCGTCCCAACTGCTCTCGAGGTATGCTTCTGGTCGCTGTGCTTCACTGGTCGTTTTTGGCTTGAGGCTCCAGGATTGAAGTGTTTAGGACTCAAAGGATTTAGATGAAAGGTTGCTCTTACCCGAGCGCATGACGTTTGGTGAGAAGGGATCAGGGGTTCTGTATTCAATAATTCAACCGCTACAAGGGCCGTAGAGGTATAGAGAGGCTTCAGGGCTGCGGGGAGGAAATCCGAGAGTGTGTTCCACGATTTTGAAACCCGAAGCTGAAACCCGAAACCTCAGCCATAATCAACCTGTGGGATGTTTTCGTTTTTTGAATTTTTTGTTTGTAGAGGTCAGGGGCTGTCGGGTCGTGCGGCGGTGCTCTTGTTGGCAGCCGCGTTTGCATCTTGGCTCGCACATCCACCGATGAGCCATACTTGTACTTACAAAGAAGATAGAACATCAGCACGGCTCTTGCTTTGGTTGCTGCCTTTTCATGACTAGTGACGATTACTACTAGTGATGTGTTGAGCTCGGTTCCCCTGAACGTTTCCTGACATTAACCTTGTGTACTGCATCCTGTACAGTAGTTGTTCGCATGCACAGTAGTTGTTATGGCATTTGCAGCTGTTGGTACGTCTTGTATTCCTGTTCAGATATCCATGACCGAATAGACGGTTGGGCAGAACCTCGACCATTCACGGCCTCTCGAGCCTTTGGTCTCTGTGTGCGGCTTGAAACTCTGTCGCCCGAACGGTATACCCTAAATCCTAAACCCCAAGCCCTAAGCTCTAAACCTTAAACCCTAAACCCTAAGCCCTAAACCCTAAGCCCCTAAACCCCCTAAACCCCCTAAAACCCTAAACCCTAACCCCAACTCCCGACCGTAGGCCCGGAATCCCTCAACGGAACGCTCCCTGCTGCTGTCAGACTGGAAGTCATTCGGACGTACAGACAAGAGCCTTCCCTGCAACAGGGGGGTTTTAGGGTTCAGGGTTTCGGGTTTTAGGGTTTCGGGTGTAGGGTTTTAGGGTTTTAGGGTTTAGGGGGGAGGGGCTTCTATTGACTACCGTGGTATTGGTATTCGTGCCATGGTTCCGGTTCCGGTCTCTGTTGTGATCAATGTTGTTACTACTGCTGCTGTTGTGTCTGCAGCTGCATGCTTGCATGCATGTGTACGGTTACATACGTACATACATGCACTCATACACTCATACACACATATAGTCTCCATACCAGGCAATGCAGCTCAAATCAGTGCAGCGTAACGATACGACAAGTACGACGAAAACAGCAACGGATACAAATACACATGCAAACGCAATACAGCACAGTACAATACCTCTAAACGCCGGTGTATGTGTGTTTCTTTATTTGTACGTACCTAGAGGCCTGCGTGCGATGTTACATACATAGACAGGAAGATCGAGGGTGAACGGAGGCACGAGCAGTTACATTTAGGGTTTAGGGTTTAGGGTTAATAAGCAGAGGCCAACACCATTTTTCCACAACTTCCCGCGTAGACGACAGTGAGTCAGGCCAGGCGGATTCTAGCAGACTCGCGTCAACCTAAGTAGGTATGCAGAACAAAATGCATCAGGTGCAGACTCAGACATGTGTTGATGCATACATACCTACATATATATGTATATACATATGCATATATATATATATATGTAGGTATGTATGTATGTACGTATGTATATACACAGGATAAAGGACTTCGGGGTAAGAGGCCCTGTGGATCAGCCCAAGCAGGGCGCTATGCTCCGGAGCGGTTGGGCCACCGTAAACCCCAAACCCTATAGGCCCCAAACCCCGGCGTTGGTATCTATCAGAGGGAGAACTGCTCTAAGGGTTTAGGATTTCGGGTTGTTGTTTTAAAGTCGGGTGTCTTCCGAAGGCTCGGGTTCTGTTCCTTGAAACCCGTGAAACTTTAAACGATCGTCCCCTGAACTCCGAACCTGGATCCTTCCACTTTGATACCCTTAGCCCATGCTGAACCCAAAATCTCTAGTATGTAAGGACTTCTATAAGGACGTGTGAAGAAGGAGCCCTATCAAGGTAGGTTCTTCAGGCATCAGGTACAGCGAAGCCCTAAGCCCTAAACCCCTGAGCCCCAAGACAAGCGGAGGGAAAACGGTGCTCAAAAAAAAAACCCTAAACCCTAAACCCTAAACCCCTAAACCCCTGGAGCCCTAAACCCTAAACCGTAGACCCTTAACGTGAAGCCTCAGAAGCCGAGGAGCAGAACGTCGTCCATGTTCCTGCTCCGGAAGTTGGTGCTAGGCAGGGAGGCTTAGGGCTTTAAGATTTTGGGGTTTTTTGGGGTTTTTCTCGGGTTTATAGGGTTTGGGATCTTAGGGTTTACAGGGTTGAGTCTTTTTGGTTTTAGGGTTTAGGAGGTATAGGGTTTCAGGGTTTAGTACCCCTAAGCCCCATGTCTGTCGACTTTTAGCATAGCGGGTTGAGTGAGTTTGGGACTGTGGTTTAGAGGTAGCGGTTTCGGATGGTCTTGAGATAGTCTCGGGTTTATAAAGGGATCGGACTGGGGCCTGTAAGTATCAAGGCTTTGGCGTGCGGTGCAAGGTCTCGACGGTAGCGAAAGCTCGACGATGTTGCAGTTTGGATAAGAAATCCCCACCGGCCCCCGGTGCCTGAAACTCCACCTGTGGTTTTCCTCAAAGCTGAAGCCGTGAGCCGATTGAAAAAACCTAGGCGATGCTCAGCTGCCGACCTTGTCGTTCTTACTATGATTTTGTACCCAGGTCCCATAATGCTAGAGCTGAAGGAAATGGTCGTCGCAAGCCGAAGCAACAGCGAGTGATGGCAAGTGTCGATGTCTCAAGCTTGAGCACTCTAAGCCGTTTACCCTCCAAACACACTCAGTGTCAAAGTCTTCAACAACCTGAATCCTAACAACCCCCAACCATCAAAGCCCAAAGCCCAAAGCCCTTACCCTTTTTTCATCTTGGCACGCTGTAGGATGGTCGTGGTTGGAGACATTCATGGTCACTTTTCTGCCAGGGCCCAAGCCAGACGAGTTCTGCAGGGCAGAGTTACAAGGCAATAGCCTATGAACTGCCTATGAAGGTATCGTCTTTGATGAGCAAGTATGCTTAGATAGATAGCTAGATAGATAGATAGATAGATAGATAGTTGGATAGATAGATAGATAGATAGATAGATAGATAGATACAGTTGGACAGAGATAGCTAGATAGATGCTGCGGCTGACGCTGCGTTCTGAATCCTATGTCGTTTATAGTATAGTCCGGTTCGGGATAATGCGGTGAAGCCGGTGCCACCATGGTGACCGAAGACGGTAGCAGCTCCAACGGAATCGTTGACTCCCATGCCCTCATGAAGTTTTTCTACTGAAGAGAGGACTCGAGTCATGGTAATTTGTCCTACTCGGTTTGGCGTCGTCCTCCTCCTCCTCCTCCTCCTCCTCCTCCTCCGCCTCTTCCTCGTCGTCCTCGTCCTCATCGTCGTCATCGTCGTGGTAGGAGGCAAGAACTTTGGCCTTAGTCTAAAAGGATGATACTCACAATGGCAGCAATCGCAACCAAGCCGTGAGAGGAACAAACTAAACCCGAAATCCCTAACGAAACCCCTACTCTAAACCCTCCTAAATCCCTAAACCCTGAATCCCTAAATCTCAAACCCATAAATACCCGACGCCCTAAGCTGCGTGGTGTAAGGACTTGGCTCACATCCTCCGGGAGAACGGGGAGCCGCAAAGTGGCCCCGGTGGAGTCAGGCCGGGAGCCAAACTGAAAGGATGAAGGGAATTAGGGGAACTGGGTTTGATTGGGGAAGTTTAGGGTTTAGGGTTTAGGGTTGGGGATTTAGGGTTTGGGATTTAGGGTTTAGGGTTTAGGGCAGTTTAGGGCTTGGGGTTTAGGGTTGGGGATTTAGGGTTTTGGGTTTGGGGTTTAGGGCAGTTTAGGGCTTAGGGTTTAGGGTTTGGGATTTAGGGTTTGGGATATAGAATTTGCGGTTTAGGGTTGAGGGGTCATGATTAGATACTCTTGGTAAGTATAGCTACAAGTGTCCTACTTACGGCCAAGACGGAGAATACTTGAATACATTTGTAGCTGCCTGAAGTGTAACCCTATCCCTTGTCCTGTCCTACACCCTAAACCCTAAACCCTAAACCCTAATCCCTAAACCCTAAAACCCTAAACCCTAAACCCTCAACCCCAATACAAGCATACCTTCAACTCTGAGCCCTACACCTTGAAAGCGTCTCAGCGTCTTTGGTGCAGGGTGAGGTTTCGCTGCAGAATTCCAGGAGGGGACCGGGTTTAGGATTTAGGGTTTAGGGTCCAGGCAGAAGCGAAGCTCTAGTCACGGCCACCTCTATCAACCGCCTTGCTCAAACTCCTTGGTATCCGTTCTCCTGGGGTGTACGCACACCTTTGGAGGAACGATCGCCTCCTCCCCTAAGCCTTATGATGCCTCCCGTGCTTAAATTTGCAAACTTGCGTAGGTTTCGAATCGCGCTGTCCAGCTCTAGGTCATCCGAGCCTTTGTCGAGAAGCAATTTCGGGTTTGATTAGGGTTTCTGAGGTTTGAGGCATTGGGTTTAGGGTTTAGGGTTTTAGGGTTTCAGGGTTTTAGGGTTTTAGGGTTTAGGTTTCTTTCTTGAAGCTTCAGTCTCAGTAGCAAAGACCTTGGGCGCACCGAGCCGAATGTCTAAACACGAAGCCCTTAGAAGAGCCGCAAACCACTCAACCCTCAGGCCCCTCACCGTGGTTCCTGAGCCATTATACTGTACAACTACTAGTGTATTTAGTAAAAATATGGCCAAGATGCACGTCCTAAACCCTAAAGCCTCAAACTCCAAACCCACAACCCCAAACACACAAACAAAGCGGTAAGCCTCCAAACCCTAAACCCCTAAACCCCAAACCCAAAACCCCAAACCCAAAACCCCAGACCCTAAACCCCTAAACCCTAAACGCGAAAAGATACATTTTCAACGGCGACTTCGTCGATCGAGGTGTCGGAGCCACAGGAGTCTCTGCGTTCTTGTCCTTTTCTCTTGTTTTAAGGTTTGAGGGTTTTCGGGTTTCTCGTAGGATTCTCTTTGGGTTTAGGGTCTTGAAGCTTAGGGTTTCCTTTTCGGAATGTAGGGTTTAAGGTTCACATCTCCTCAGCTCCTTCTTCTAGGGTGACTGCTGCTACCAGTGCAACTAGAATGCGCCCCAGGAGTAAGCCCTGAACACCCCGAATTCACTACCTAAGCCTAGTCGTACCGATGCTCTCAGCAGATTTCCTTGGATCCCTTCTACTTTTCGGCTGTTTGAGGCCTGGGGACCGGAGTGCCTGATGGCCATCTACTGCCTCAAGTGCAAGTGTCCAGCGCTCATCGGAGAAGTTTAGGGTCTCAGGGATTTCTAGGGGTTTCGGTCGGGCTATATAGGGGTTTTCAGAGATTGCACTAGGGTCTTGGGGTTTAGGGGATTTGGGAGTCGAGGTTCGAGGTTTTGGGGGAGTTCGGGCTTCAGTGGTCCGGGGCTTTATGGCTGTAGGCTTCGATGGTTTTAGCTCGAGCCGCCGGATCTTCGAGCCTCGCCAACATCGTCGTTCTGATCATGACCATGACCATACGAACGTCGCGATGGCCACCGTCAGCGAGGGGATTTTGGGGTGCAGTTCACAGGCCAAATTCCCTTGAACACGCAGCCCTCCCCCGAACCCACATCCTCCTCCCAACAAGAAGAGCCAGCATTCAGCTGCGTAGAGCATCCCTATAAAACCTGACACCCGGCAGAAGGTAGAACGCAGTTTTTGAGTTGACAGAAGAACGCGAAACAGCATGCGCCGCCTCCCAGGCCCAAATACCCTGAACTCGGAACCCTGAAAAACCTTTAGCCGCAAGCCCCTCAAGCCTGAGACCCTAAAGCTCTAAGCCATGGCACCCCGATCAAACGGCAGTCCTTTTTAGGGTCTGGGGTTTAGGGTCAGTGCTAGGGATTCCGCTCAGGAGGCCCCGAGCTCGAAACCCCAAAACCCGTCTGAAAGCTCAAGGAAGGATCCCGGTTCGCAGCACGACCCAATGAAGACCAACAGCTTTAGGTTCTAGGAAAGAAGGGGTTTTGGGTTTGGGGACGGTAATTATGACAACCACCATGGCAAAGATAGCAAATAGTAGCAAATCACAGGAGTAATCTGCTGCCAACACAGCAGAAAGAAATCTACCGCGAGTCCTAAACCCTCACCGAGTTCTCTAAACCCCAAATCTAGACTCTACACGTAAGCTCTAACCTAAGTCCTGAACCCTAAGCTGTAACCACCTGCAAGAGAATTCCCCCTGAAAAACCACAGAGACCAGTCATCGGTGCGAATCATGACAAACATTGGCCCCACGGGTGTAGAGTTTAGGGACCAGGGTTTCGGGTTTCAACCCTGCAGCCCTCCTTGTTTTTCATCATCTAGCCCTAACCCCTAAGTTATTCAATCTCCCATCCATCCGCTGGGCAACGCCATCTTCAGCTATGTCATCGGCAGGAGGTCGGCCTTGCTCGCGTTAACATCCGGTGCTCTGATAGGATTCTGAGAGCACTGCTGGGGTTGGATTGAGGGTTTCGTGATTCAGCTTTTGGAGTTTTCATTTCTGGGTGGCATAAGGCAAGGCCCGGGCTGCTACGGAAGTCCTTTCGAGGCACTCATGCAGGCAACGCAGTTGCGGCGCCGATGCTAGGGGCTTCATACAGACACCTGGATGGCCTGTGATAGCTGGTGTAGTTACACTGTTTTAAGGCTGTGTGGGGCAGCAGAGTTTTCATTCAAACCTGACGCTTGGGCCCTAACCCGGGAACATTCTATACTGATCTGCGAGTTACCATAGCCATGGTCGTGTTCGAAAGACGCTCGCTTTGCTAGGCGAGGGCATACTTTGGGGTTTAGGGTTCACAGCACGCCGCTTCCAGCTTCCAGCACCTCAGAGTAGCCTCCCTGCCGCTAGTAAGCCTACGCCGTAAAGCCCAAGTCCAGTACACTTCTTAGGAGATCCCTACAGTTGATGACAAGTTTCTGAGGTATCCATGGACTTGAGAATTTCTGAGCCTAGAAAGACTCCTTGGTGATGATTATTGAGCCCTAAACCCATTCCTTCAAGCCCCGCGACAAGAGAAACTGGCCCGTAAAGCCTGCAAGATACCGGTAGTCGTGGAATTTCCAAGCATTTCTGGGAACCTACCGTGCGTCCTCCCTATGAACCTTAACTTTTCATTAACTAACCCCAAGTCCTTCCGCAACCTGTAAACGCCCTTCTGCCAGGTGTACGTCGTCTACTACACCAACTTTGTGCCGAGGTACTACAAGACCATTGTTGTTGTAACCGAAAACCTTGAACCTGGAAGACTACACCAGAAGACTACTTCACGACGGCTATATCCCAGCCTTCCTTAATAAAGGTGCCTAGATAATCAAGAGTACGATCACACAAGGTTAATTGCAACAGCTATGGTTTGCTATGGTTTTATAGACCCCAGAACCGTATTCTAATGATGAAGGCCAACACTATGAACTCTACAATAAGCGGGGCGAATGCATTGTAAACAACAAGCCCTACCCAAACCCTAGAGCCTAAACCCTAAGCCCTAAATCCTCTTCTGAAGTCCTGAATGCTGGATTGGCAGACGGAAAATGAAGAGGCGTTCAAAAAAGCCAAATCCTAGACCCTAAACCCTGGCATTAAGCAAGCGCCCGAGGCCCGGATTGTGTCTTCCTGAACAGAGGGAACCACGAGGATGGCACCGGGTTTTAAAGCTTACAATAAATGTTTTTCAATTTTTATTATAAGTTAGGGTTTATAGGGTTTAAGGGTAATTATAAGGGTTGTTACCATAAGGGCTACTGTAAAGGTACCCAAGACTCGGGCTTGGGCATATAAGGGATCGGAAGTTCAGGATTAAGAGGTTGGGAGCTTAGTGACGGGTTCAGGCAGAGTTGCGGGGTTCCGCGGCAGCCCTTGCACGATTTTTGGGCGAACCCCAAAAAGCAGTGTTGAAGCAACACTACAACAATCATGGAAACAAGAGGAGGATGACTACGATGTTAGAAACAGTAGGGATGCTCCCAGCATGTCATGGAGCTTGTGTGGAACAATCATAATGGTACAGGCTCAGTTCCAGATCCGGGCGCTGCTCTGTCTTGGCGTGTTGCGAATTTCGGGCGGACGTTTAAGCTTGACCGGTTGATACCAGCTCCAACCCCAACTCCTTTCCCTATCCCTGCCACCGTTAATCGTCCTGCAGGACCAGCAGCAAAACTTAAAACCCGACAACGGCTTCATTCATTCGCTGGGGCCTTGGCTGCTCCTCTCATCCCACTTCTCTCGGCCAAGAGGTGCTTGGAGGCTGTTCCCAATGTCCAACGGACAGTCTTTTTTTTGTGGATCGGGGATGGGCGTTTCGTTCAACCCATGTCACGCAGGATTTGAGACAGAGTAGATGAGAGAGCACAGCGAGCAACGCAACGGTGCAGCAGCAAAAGCTGAGAGACCAATCTGCTGAACCGATCTTAAGCCTAAACCCTTAGCCCCAAACCCTTAACCCTGAACCCTGAACCCTAAACCCTCAACCCTAATCCCTTAACCCTAAACTCTAAGCCCCAAGCCTCACGGCCGGCCAAAGGCACTGCATCCGTGCTTTCGGAGCCGATTCGCAGCGTGGGGGGCTCTGACTTCGCTGTGTTGGAGTTCCGGCGTTTAGGGTCTTCAGGTTGAGGGTCCTAAACCCTAAACCCTAATTTAGGGTTTAGGGCGTATAGGGTTGCGTACTTAGGGTTTTCCAAGGTTGGGAGGTTTAGGAGATTGTAGGGTGAAGAACCATATATGTATATATGTATATATGCAGATACATACATATGTATATGTATATGCATATGTATATATATATATGTGTGTGTATATATGTATATATGTATATATGTATACATGTATTTTGTATATATGTATATAGGTATATGTATATGTATGTATGTATGTACGTACTTACGTAGGTAGGTAGGTAGGTAGGTAGGTAGGTAGGTAAGTAGGGAAGTATGTACTGTGTATGTATGTTCTTTCGCAAAAACTGGCATGCCGTCACCTTGTACATACATACATACATACATACAGACAGACAGACGGACAGACAGACAGACAGACAGACAGACAGACAGACATACAGACATATAGACATACAGACATACAGACATAGATACATACATAGATACATACATGCATACATACATACATACGTACGTACATATGTATACATATATACATACATATGCAAATGCATATATATATATACACACACACTGCAGGTTCACAGACCTCTTTTCGTTCATGTATGTGGTCGTGTTCGATAGGCATAGGCAAATCAACGTGCGTTTGTCCATTGATTTGCGTGCCTGGCTGTATACCTGTCTGCCTTAGACACACGGACAGACAGAAGTGCCCTCGGTTTCGAGTTCATGCATCCACACGTTCTGAGCACGAGTTGTCTTCCTTTGCCTCTTTCGCTCTCTGTGTCTGTATCTTGCTTCTGGTGCCGTATTTTCCCCAACAGAGTGTTCCTCAAACCAAAGCAGGAACTACTGGAGGGAAAAGGTAAACAGCAAAGCTCCAGCTCCTAGTCGCTAAGAGAGGCTGCAGATCTTGGGGGGCTTTGGGTTTGGACTGCTTAAGTGCTAGAACCTGTTTGTTACAAGTTTCAACGACAAGTAACCGCCTCCACTCTTGATTCGCTGGAAGCATTGAATACCCAACCACTCACCAGAGGTTCTGGCACCGTCGCTTAAGTCAGGCAGGTCACCAAAACCCTACCCCTGCGCATCCACGGCCGTTGACCTGTATGCGAAGTCCGATCGAGGAATGTATTCGCTTTGCAAGTCGAGCTTCAAAGTGCTTCCTCTTTGCCATGCAGCCCGGCTGAGTTTTAGAAGGGCCCACTGGAGCTTACCGTGTCTGAACCCAGTAAGCTCCCAGGGTCAAGAACCCATCCTAGGCTTGCAGTGATGAGTTCTGACTCCAGCAGTTTAGGGTTTTGTCAGGTGTTCAGGCGTTCCAGTGCGGACTTGACTTTGTGGCTCTTCGATTATGAGGGCTTTGGGGCCGTGGGGTGTGGGCTAGGATCGCCGAGGAACAGCTGAGAACTGCCAGAGCAGACCCATGAGCGGCTATGGCTCCAGAACCTTGAACCCCAAACTTTAACTGGATTTGCCGCCGCTGCTCGTCTTGTTCTCGATGTGTGGGGTGTTGCCGGTGGAACAACTTGGAGTCTGGCGAGTACACAGCAAGTGTTGGAACGGCAAACGAAACAAACACACACACACAAACCCTTACTTTCCGGACCCGAGTTGCTTGTTTGAATTGTGGTCTATGTAGGCCAAACTAACCAGAGCATCCAGCCCGAGAAGGCTTGCTCGCTGGACCCTATAAGTTTCGCAGTGCCTGCGCAAAAAAGTCCTTCAACCACCTACAAAGCATCTCCGAACTGTTGGAGTAGATCCCCTAAACCCTAAGCCCTAAACCCTATAAGCCCTAAGCCCTGAACCCTAAACCCTAAACCCCGAACCCTAAACTGCAAACAGCACTCCTCCCCCAACAGTCGGATCTCAGCCTGCCCCCAGCCGCCGGCCAGGTCATCAACAACGAGATCGCCGTCATCCACGGGGGCTTGCCGCACGATTCCTGGTGGGCTCTTGCTGCTTCAGACCGAGCCCTCGGTCTTCCCCCTCTTGAAAAAGAAGCTAAGCCCTAAACCCTAAAATCCTAAAGCCCTAAACCCTAAAACCCTAAAGCCCTAAACCCTAAACCCTAAACCCTAAAACCCTAAAGCCCTAAACCCTTAACCCTTAACCCTTAAAGCCCTAAAACCCTTAAAACCTTGAAGCCTAAACCCTAAACCCCGCCCACCCCCCTCCGCGTTTCCGGAGAGCTGGGAGCCGACTTGAAGCCTTGTGTTGTCGCTTTCAGGCATAATATTCCTATTCATCCGGTTTAGGGTTTAGGGGTTTAGGGTTTAGCTATGCTTTGTCGGCATGTCCCAAGGAATCCTCAAACCCCAAAATTGACAATACGAATCGGTTCAGGGGGGGAAGGGCTCCTGCAGGGAGTTGGTCGAAGCACTGACACAGGGCCCAATGTTGTCGGAGTGCAGTGGATTGTTTCCCCTGTGTAGGGTTTAGAGTTTATGGGCTTCGGGTACCACCTTGTTTCGGGATGCAGGGCTTTTCTCCCACAAGTGCTTTTTTCCCTGCATCAGTTAAGATTTGTTGCTCTTGAATGAGGGTTTGTCTGACGATTTGGGGCATCCCCAGCGTGTGCCCCGACAGCGTTTGAGGTACACTTAACGCTGCCACGTGTAGAGACTTTCCTACTCCGTCACGCCTCGAACATCAAATCCCGCCGAATTTGCTTGTTTCGAGAAGAACAACCAATCCAGAAATCTTCGCGTAAACCCGCCGAGGCACCCTTAGACCAAAGCAGTAGCGCGCTTCATTGGAGTTCCTTCTTTTCCGGAGGGGTGTTGAACTGTGTGTGGGTTGCTACGTCTTCAGGGGTACACAAAGGGGTCCTTTAGAGGCTTTCAGAGTTTAGGGTTTAGGGTTTCTAGACGGAGCTTCGTTTGGTTTGAGGCTCAAAGCGTGTGCTTCCTTTGACAAAACCTCACGAGCCAGCAGACCTTGGAGTACGAATGTACAGCAGTTAGGCAGACCCAGCAGAAACAAGACACATATGCAAAACGTGTACAATAAAAGCTTGAAGCGAAGGCCGCGAAATGCACATCGCAACCCTAAGTCGAAACTTGAGGTTAGACCCTTCAATTAGCCTGGCGGACATAAATGCCTGGAGCTCGGGGTTTATTGCTTAGGGTTCAGCATCAAGATCTTGGATGTTTATGGATCCTGAGTTTTGTGTGGTTTGAGTTCCATATCCGGTGCCAGAGTCTTGGCACAAATCTTAGCATCTGGTGCTGTTCGCATATTTTGTATGAGCAGCGGCAACGGCCGTGCCGACAGAAACAGCAGCAGCAACACCCAGACCAGCACGAGAAACACTGGCAATCTAGCAACATCAGCAACAACAGCATGCCGGCGACAAACAACACTACCACCATAATCAGCACAACACCACGACACCACAACCTCCTGGACTGCCATTCCCCAACTGTCATGTCACGTTCTTGAAGCTGTTAGTTTCAGTTTCACGAGTGTCATTATTCGGAACACGGCCTCCACGCTCGATCGCAGGCCTGCAGCCTGACAAGCGTATACTACTACTACTACTACTACTACGACGACGACGACGACCACCACCACGACCACCACGACCACCACGACCAC
>CAJNJA010007257.1:0-16276 GCA_905231915.1 Symbiodinium necroappetens
AAATAGGTTCTCAAGTTTCACATAAAGCCCTAAAGCTCTAAAACCTGAACCCTGACCCAGATCTTCAGAGAAACCCTGAATAAGGAATACCCCTTAAACCACATTCGGGATCCTACTATAACGGTAATCTTTCTTGAAAAAAGGGATACGGGAAGCTCGGGGGATCCCACACTCTAAAGTTCAGAGGGTCCTTGGAGATTATCGTTACGGAATTGGGTTCCCGCAAGACCATCCCTTATTATGTTCTGGGGCACCGAATTCCATCATGGAAGTATGTATATACGGACCTTCTGGGAACCCTAAAGCCCCAAAACGGAAAACTGCAAAACCGAGCAAACCCGAAACCCTAAACCCCTAAACCCTGAACCCCTAAACCCTAAACCCCCAAACCCCTAAACCCCTTAACCCTAAATCTAAGCCCCTAAGCCGCCTCAGAGGCCGAACAGCGGGAAGCGAAGAAGCGCGCCGAGTTCGAGGCCAAGGCCCGGAGATGTGTTGTTTGCTTTTGGAAAGGCGGTCTAAAAAGGTTTCTATGAGGGTCTAGGTTTCAGGGTTTCGGGTTTAGGGCTTAGGATTTAGGGTTCAGGGTTTAGGGCTTTGGGTTTAGGGCTTAGGGCTTTGGGTTTAGGGTTTCGGTTTAGGGTGAGTCTTTTGAGAGAAAGATTTTGGGTTGGGGGTCTGTGGTCTGACAATGGTTTAGGGTCGGTTCTACGTTTTGGTGAAACAGAATGAAGATTTAGCGTTTGGGTCTAAGATACTCTCAGAGATTTGGATTTAGCACCATTTACGGTTTGAGGGTTCAGGGTTGTAGGATTCTTATTCGAGTTTCCGTGTCCTTGATTTGGTTTGAGACGACTTAAAACGGTTAAGGTTTTCTGTTGCAAGAACAAGCGACGCAGAATCAGGACACAGCATGTTGGAGTTTGGGGCTCAGGGCTTAGGGCTCAGATAGGCTTCAGGACTTGAGGACATACTAGGATGTTGGATTACTGGAACACAAGTCTTTGGGCTTCCGCGTCTTAGGGTTTAGGGATTTGCTGTTCCGGAGACTGCGGTCATCGGAGCTTTAGGAGTACATGTCTCTCTGTGTTGCCCTACACCCTAAAGTCCTAAGCCCCTAAGCCCTAAACCCTAAACTCCTAAACCCCTAAACTCCTAAGCCCCTAAACCCTATACCCTAAACTCCTAAACTCCTAAACCCCTAAGCCCCTAAACCCTAAACCCCCCATGAGCCCTGGAGTCTCAAAAGTCCATAACCTTGAACCACCGAGTGCCTTCAAGTACGTGAAGCTTGAGAGAGTGAGGAGATGAGAGAAGTTCAGGTCAAACGCATCTAACACTGCCCAGAACGAAGCCGACAGAAGTAGATTTACATACACGAAGTTATCTAAAGGAAGAACCAGTTTTCACTACGGTTTAGGGTTTACGCTGTAGGGTTGGGCTCCTGAATCCAGACCTCAACAAGCGCGAAGCATGGACCCGTAATGACGTAATGTTACATTCGCCCATGGTTTCAAGTCACAGATGCCAGCTGCGATCTCGATGACCTTCAAACTGAGGGTCCATGTGTGCTGCAAGTTCCCTGGATCCGAAACCCTACTGTTTCAAGGGTAGGTCTTCTCAGACAAGGGTACCACAGCCTACATATTTTGTAGGGTTAGGGTCTACAGGTAAAGAACGCATGCTTTGACCTTCAACGTGTTCCTATGTAGCAGCTATAGTTTTAAGTGCAGGTGTTTTCATAAATATATTGGTTAAACACTCTTCAACTAATTTGCTCTTAGAGTATGACGCCCTCTTTCGTCCTTATATACAGCTATACTATAGCATCCCCCCCAGAACCTGGTTTAATTGTTGAGGTCCTGAGCTCAACCTGTACAGACCCCATTCAAACTTCTTAAGAAATACAAATCAACAAATCAACTCTCCCTAAACCTAGGCCCTAAACCCTGAACCCTTTAGAGTTTGGCGTCTGGGGTCTTGGGTTCCTTGCCTCACACAGAGGAGAAGGAGAGGCTGGAGAAGATCCAGGAGCGGGAAAAGAGCTTCGGCGGAGGCGAATGGAAGAAGTTAGTTCCAGGGTTTAGGGTTTAGGGTATACGGGGGTGGCTGAAGCGCTCTATGAGGGTTCTTCCGGGGTGATGCAAGGGTCTAGAGTTGCAAGTTGTAAGGCCAAGCAATTTCAAGTTTAGGGCTTTAACATTGGCTTGCAATATCTGCGACGCTGATGACTGCTACAGGTGGAACCACAAACCGTGATAACACGTGGCTACATCCCTTGTTACAGCCAAGTCTTCACGCCTAAGCCTAAACCCCACTGCCCACTATGAGTATGGGGTGCAGGGGAGACCTTAAGTTCTGCAGGTTTTGCTTCCGGGGGTTGCTAAAGGCCAAAACATCAGATCGTGAAAGATCTCGTACAGAGTCTTGGTGTTTCTTTGACGCCATCTGCATGCACCTTCGTTTCGCGTAGCGGACATCGGGTCTCCGCTTTAGGTATCTTGGAAGTCTTAACTTACACTGATGCTTTGTGCCGATTGTCCGGGCTCGACAGGGGGCTTAGGCCGGCGCTCAAGGCCCGTGATGGGCCGCACATGCATGGGTCCCTGAAAAACCATGAGTTTAGGGTTTAGGGGGATGGCTGAACAGCTCTATGAGGGTCCTTCCGAGGTGATGCAAGGGTCTAGAGTTGCAAGTTGTAACGCCAAGCAATTTCAAGTTTAGGGCTTTAACATTGGCTTGCAATATCTGCGACGCCGATGACTGCTACAGGTGGAACCACAAACCGTGATAACACGTGGCTACATCCCTTGTTACAGCCAAGTCTTCACGCCTAAGCCTAAACCCCACTGCCCACTATGAGCATGGGGTGCAGGGGTGCATGTTTACATGTTTAGGGCCCCTATAAACCCTATAAATCCTATAAATCCTATACGCCCTTTAAAGCCGAAAAAGTCGGCAAACCCAATAAGCCCTATAAATCCTATCAGCCCTATAGACCCTATATAGACCCTATAAACCCTAAACCCGTTTAGGGCTTCAGAGGTTAGGGTGTAGGATTGGAGTCTTTATTGCCAGGACCCTCAGAAACCCCAAACCCCCAAATTCAGATGTTCTCAAAAAAAGGGTCCCTCAAAGGGCCCCTCCCCAAAAGAGGCCCCTTCAAGGAACCCAGCACAAGGCCCCAAAAAGAGCCCTGGAAGGAAGCCTTAAAAGAACCGACAAACGGGACCCTTGAAGGGCCCCTTCAAGGAACTTATAGAACCCTGTAGATCTCTTGGAGAACCCTAAACCCTAAACCCTAAACCCTATAAACCCTAAACCCTATATAAACCCTAAACCCTACATAAACCTCACAAACCCTATAAACCTTATAAGCTTCATAAACCCTATAAACCCTTGGAGAACCCCTTTCAAAGGGCCCCATAGAGCCAAGGAAGATCTATGAGGCTGTTCAGCGAGAGCAGCGAGAGAAGGCGGAGGTGCACACAGCGTTTAGGGCTTACAGGGTTTAGGGCTTACAGGGTTTAGGGATTTATAAGGGTTTAGGGTTCAGGGATTTAGGGTTTAGGGATTTATAAGGGTTTAGGGTTCAGGGATTTAGGGTTTAGGGTTTAGGGTTGATAGGGTTTAGGGATTTAGGGTTTAGGGTTCCCTTCAGGCATCCTTTTGGGGTTCAGGGCTTTCAGTAAGGGTTTCGGGTTCCTTTAGGGATCCTTTTTGGGTTTAGGGCTCTTAGTAGGAGTTTAGGGTTCCTTTAGGGATCCTTTTGGGGGCTCCGGGCTCTTAGTAGGGGTTTCGGGTGTAGGTTTTGGGGTTTATTGTTTATAGAGCTCCTATAATCACTGGTTCTAGAATCTACGGATCTATACGGGTTCTGCATGGTATCTCTTGTAAGGGATCTGTCAGGAATCTAGGACAAGGCGAGGCGCCTCAGCAAGCAGATCTGGGGTTTTAGTGGTTCGATGAGGGGGTTAGGAGTTAAGGGGTTTAAATGAGGGGGCTAGGGGTTTAATGTGGGGTTCGGGGCTTAATGAGGTTTTAGGAGTTTAATGAGGGCTCTGGGGTTTAATGAGGGATCAGGGGCTTAATGAGGGGTTGAGGGTTTAGGGTTTAATGAGGGCTTAGGGGTTTAGGGGCCCGGAGTCTTGCGCACAAACAGTGGCGGCTTGGATTGCGGCGGTGGGGAGCCTGCCTGTGGCAAGCGGAAAAGGGCCACGAGAAGCATCTGGCAGGAGAGTGTGCTGTTCTTGTGCCAGAAGAGTGACGAAACCCTTGATTCTTTCAGTCTGTCCATTGTACCTTGTTTCCACTACGGGTATCATGGTATATATTTAGAAGACCGGATCTGTCTCTGCCTTTATCCACGTAGTGGTACTGCGCAAAGCGGATATCTGGAGAAAGGCCGAGCAAGCGAGGCCGTTCGCATGCCAGGTCGGTTGCAACGCCTCCTCGTGCAACGAAGCGCCGCATGGATGGCAGATTCTCGAGCCTTTACTCCCTGCAAGTCGCGAAAGGAGACGAAGACGAGGCACTCTTCGCTGGCGCTTCGTGTTTTTTGTTTCTCTTACTGTCGCTGTTTGTGTTCGGGGTGGGATATCTAACTATGACTTCATGGTCTCTTCCCCTCCAGGCAAACCTCCAGCATGAAGCTTTTTGCAAGCCGTTTTCTTCAAGTTCGCTCCATCGTGGATTTCACCGTTCGCCTACGGTCCCAGGAGAGCCTCAGATCTTAGGGAGCATGTTACACACCTTGAGCAGTACCGATCTCCTCCGTGATTTTCTGGTTAGTAATTAAGAGCCGTGTAGTTTTTTAGATTTTGGACCGCAGTTGCCTGTTGATGTAGCACAAGTCTAGGGTTTAGGCTTTGGGTACATGTGTGTGGTCGGCTCCTTCGTATCAAGACCCTTGAAGTCCTAGTGTTCTCAGGATTCTGAATTTCGTGTGAGAGAGTAGATCCGTCAACGGGGCTCCCATAAAGCACCCCTTTAGTAGGGATTCTATTTATGAGGTTTGGGCATGAAGACGCACCCCCCGGTGGGTAGTTCTTCAGCTTAGGGCCCCTCTGTGCTTCTTGCATATTCGTTTCTGAAGCCCAAGGGACGCTAAGTAGTTTACACAACGGACCAGTGCCTAACCTTAAACCCTAAATTTTAAATCTTACACCCTAAACCCTGAAGTTTAAACTTTTCAACCCTAAACCCTATAAGCCCAAAAGGGCTTCCATTTCAAGTTTGCTAGGCGGAGCGGCGGCGGCAGGAACTGCAACGAAAAATGGAGGACTTCACTGGGTCCTTGCAGCATCACATACCCTATGGGGTTTAGCGTTTAGGACTTATGCCGCATGGTCTTCAAGGTCTGCAAGATGAGTTAAAGGGTCCAAAAGCATGAAACACCAACACAGTTTTACCCAGCTCTTGAGGCGAATACCTCAGTTTGCAAACCAAGGTCCAATCAATTCGAGCGGCATTTGCCTCAGATCATGCAGGGGTCATAAGAGGTGCATGGGTATAGTATGCTCTAAAAATAACTAACTAAATAAATAAACAATATATATATATATACAGGGGTTTGAAGAGTTAGAAATCCCTGCGTAAGTATACTACAAGGTGTCCCAAAGCCCTCTTTCGAAGTATGAAGGCCCCCTTTTATCAGCTTACCACCAGGAAGAAGATGCCAAAGCTGGATTCTACGGCCAGCGCCATGCCGTGGGTAAAGGCATCCGGGCCAGGAGGAATTTTGGGGTTAAGAGTTTAGGGTCTCGGGTTTTAGGGGTTTAGGGCTTAGGGGCTTTGGGTTTAGGGTTTCTTGTCAGTATCAACAACATGAAAGGGCTACTTGCACGATCTTGAAGTCTCGTTACAAGTCGCAACGCATGCAGACACGCCATCGGCCAAGGGTTGCGCGAGATGCTGCGTCAGGCTGAACCCGGATCTTCTGACATCCCACAATCCGGAATACACCTTAGACGTTACTTGGATCCTTAATCTGATTCAAGAGGTATCTCTTACAAAAAGGAGTTTCTAATACCTGCTTTTCTAAATAGGAGGCCCCCTTCAACCTCATGGCTTGTCTGCATTTCCTGAGGCAAAATGGGGAAAGGCCGAGCATCTGGCAAAGGCAAGGGACCCGTGGGTTCTTGTTTGGACTTCTTAAAACGCTAAGGCGCTGACCATACTATATAAGGCTTTGGGTTTTTTTGGAGCCTTAGGTTAAGGGGTCTCCTTGTTTGTTGCTTAAGGTTCCGATCTCGAAGGCTCCTTCACGTAAATTCCGCAAGTATTGGGAGATCTGGGAAAGTTCCCAGGACCCAAAAAAGTCCGGGTTTTAGCGCTTACACCCTAAACCCTGAGCCCCCGCCCATGAATCCCACAGCCCTCACGAAAAGTCTGATGTAGGAGAGTCGGGCTTGCATCCCGAAGCCTTGGAGAGTGCGGTTGTTGTAAGGATCCTTTACGGGTTCGCTTCGGGTGCTACCTTAAGGACGAAATGACCCTTAAAAGTAGGGGCCCTATACCTTTATACTGTGAATTCTTATATTACGTCCTTAAGGTAGAAGGGATTAGGGCGCTAGGGTTTTGGGGTTCAGGTTTGGGGCTCATCGTTTAGGCTGAACCCTTAACCCCTAAACCCTATACCCTGATTAAACCTTAAACCCCCTAAACCCCTAGACTAAATTTGGGCCCCTTTCCGGTTCCCAAGCTAGAGGGTGCCGTATTAAGACGCAAAGTATATAAAGAGCTCCCCCAAGGGGTTTAGGGTTCAGGGTTACCCATGTAATTATCCTTCAGACCCTGAACCCTACACCCTAAACCCTAAACCCTCCCTTGCCCTTAAGCTCCCTTTCAAAGTAAGCCGTCAGCCCAAAGCTTCGAGGCTAAAGGACGAAAAGCTCAAAACCTCAACCCGACCCATTGAGTTTAGGGTTAGGGATTTAGGGTTTAGGGTTTAGGGTTTAGGGTAGGGTTTAGGGCACTACCCAAGTACCTATAGAACATCAGGCGCTCGCCCAAATACTAGCCGTCATTCCCACGTACTCTAAGACCAAGTAGCGAGCTACGGTGTCGCGTTGGCCCCTTGCAGATAGGCTCAGACCCACAACATCCAACAGTCAGGCACGGGCAAAGGTGCCCAGCAACGGCAGCAGAAGCAGGAGGATGTTTGCTGTAAGTGTCCATGCACCCCTGCACATACACTAGAAACCTAAGCCCTGATCCTTGATATAGAGGGTCAGAAGAACCCGTTCAGGAACCCTTATCATAAGAACCCTTGCTCAACAGAACCTTCTTCAAACAAGAGCTGAAACCCTAAACCCTACCTGTAGCCATTAAAAGACCTACTTGTACCCCTATTTAGGGTTCCTTATTATGGTTTCCATATACAGTTCCTTGAAAAGGTAGGCCTTTTCGGCTACAGGTCAGGACTCTGCAAAAAGGCCCTTTAAAGCAACCCTGAAAAGAGCCTTACGAGCCGAGAGCCCTCGACCTTCATAGAGCCCTTGATGGCTCCTTTAAGGGAGCCTCCAAAGACCACCTAAAAGGGACCTTCAGAAGTCTAGAGTTTAAGGTTTAGGGTTGAGGGTTTAGTTTTTAGGGTTTAGGGTTTAGGGTTTAGGGTTTAGTTTTTCGGGTGTAGGGATTAGTGCTTAGGGGTTAGGGCTTGCGGGCTTTATGTAGGGCTTTCGGGTATATATTGCGTCTGTGACAGGTTTGGAGTTTAGGTTTCAGGGTTTAGTTTAGGATGTGAAAGGGGAGTGTCGTAAGGGAACACGATTACCAATCATCCCAGACCCTATCTTAAACTGCTGAAACCTACATTTTTGTCGAGTCCCTGTGAATTCAAACAAAACAAGCAGGCTATAGCAGTTTAAGGCACTACCCATAGTCTGCTGACTAGTTCCTTCTTGGGATTACTTTACTTTATAGGATCCTAAATAGAAGCCACAGAAAAGGAACTACTAAGGAGCCTATGGGTATTAGGTTTCGGGCTATTTATGGTATACTCCTTATTATGGGTAATCCAGGATTTATATCATCAAACGCAGTCACTACCTCAAGGACGAAATGACCCTTAAAAGTAGGGCCCCATACCTTTGTACTGTGAATTCCTATATGGTATATGAACCTTAAACCTTTTTAGGGTTCATTTCGTCCTTAAGGTAGTAGCCGAAGGAGATGGAGCGCAGAGCTCGGGAAGCGCTTGCCAACATCGGCCTGGCCAAGGCTTCTCTTGGGTTCTGCGAGGTTTCCGGGGCTTTACCGGCTCCTTTGTGGGGTTTAGGGGTTTAGGGTTTAGGGGTTTAGGATTGAGGGGTTTAGGGTTTAAGGGTTTAGGATTGAGGGGTTTAGGGTTTAGGGGTTTAGGGTTGAGGGGTTTCGGGTTGAGGGGTTTAGGGATTTGGGGTTTAGGGGTTTCGAGTGTCCTATTGTCGTGGCTTTCGGTTCCTGGACGGGCTGTTTTAAGGCAAGGACATTTGGTATTGGTTGGGAGGGCGTTGTTTTTGGCGTGGGTAAGACCATCGCGCGACCGCACGGCACACTTTTGTTTGGCTCACCTTATAAGCCCTCAACCCCTAAACCCTAAACCCCTAAACCGCGGAGTAAACCGAAAGCCCCGAGACCCGTAAACCCTAAACCCCAAAACCCCTACATAAAGCCAAAGCCCCTAAACCCTCAAACCCTAAAACTCCTAAACCCCTAAGTAAAACCCCGAAGCCCCTACACCCTACTATTCCAAAAAAGCCATGCTCAGGATGATCGTTTCGGGCCCGGTCCGGCATGGTACAGTTGATGATATAAATTCTGCATTACCCAGAATAAGGAATATGCCACAATTCCCATATTGTAGGGTCCTTAAGGTAATGCAGGATTTCTACCATCAACAGTAGTACGTCTGGGCTCCTATCAGGCCCTGCCCTATGGGTCCATGTACGTCAAGGGTTCCCTTTGGGGAGGATTCTTTAAGAGTTTCGAGTTTGGGGCTCCTTAGGGGACTCTGTGAGAGTTTAGGGTTTAGGGTTCCTTTAAGGGACTCCTTAAGAGTTTAGGGTTTAGGGTTCCTTTAGGGGACTCTTTAAGAGTTTAGGGTTTAGGGTTCCTTTAGGGGACTCTTTAAGAGTTTAGGGTTTAGGGTTCCTTTAGGGGACTCTTTAAGAGTGTAGGGTTGAGAGCTCCTTCAAGGGAATTCATCAAGAGTTCCTTCAAGGGTACCGTAGGGGTTTAGGGCATAAGGGTCCATGTACCCACATAGTATATACTTGATCATCGTAGAGTATCTAAATGGGGATGACTTTGAGGCAAAAGTACATACTATTAGGGGACATGGACCCTTACGGCTGACGTAAAGACGCTTACACTTATCGGAACTCTTAACAACTCTTAACCCTAAACCCTAAAGCCCCTTTATAAAGCCCAAACACAACATGAAAGAAGCCTTGAAGGATGCCTTAAGACCCATTAAGCCCTAAACACTGCATGAAAGAAGCCTTAACCCTAAACCCTATGAAAGAAGCCTCAACGGACGCCTTAAGAACCCTTGAGCCCTAAAACTACCCTAAACCCTAAAGCCCCTAAATCCTAAGCCCTAAACCCTAAACCCCCAACCCTAAAACCCCTAACCCCCTAAACCCCCAAAACCCCTAAACCCTATAAAACCCCTAAAACCTTAAACCCTAAACCCTAAAACCCCCATAAACCCCCTAAGCCCTCAAACGCCTAAGCCCCCCCTTGGGGCACCTCCCGAGCTGGGGCTCGAAGAGGAGAGCGAGGCAGAGGAGGAAGAGGAGCCCGAGCCGGTCTCGTGGCTGCGTTTGGCGGTTTAGGGTTGAGGGTTTAGGGTTTTCGGTGTTTGGGGTTTAAGGTTTAGGGTTTTCGGTGTTTGGGGTTTAGGGCTCTTAGGGTTTAGGGTTTGGGGTTCAGGGTTTTCGGTGTTTGGGGTTGAGGGCTTAGGGGTGGGACTTTTGGGGGTTTCTGTTAAGGGCTCCCCTTTCGATTTCAAGGGATCTATATGGGTTCTTTACGGATTTGGGGGGTTTCGGCGTTTGGGGTTTTTAGGGGTTCCTTTAAGGGCTCCTTGGCTAAATCCTGAACCCTTATAAACTTCATAGGTCCTGTATGAGCCCTAAGCCTTAAACACCTCAGCCACAAGCATCTAAACACCGAAACCCCGATCCCTATGCCACACACACCTGAACCCCAAACCCCTCAACCCTAATCGTTCAAAGGAATCCCTTTGAGGAACCCTATAATGCCCACTATAGCAACCCTTAGCCCGAAGGCTCCATACACCAAGATAGTATATATTGTACACTTTAGCCTTAAGAGGGGTCTCAGCGTAGACTACATACGTACATGGAGCCTCAGGGTAAGGGAACACCCTAACCCTAAACCGCTTTACAAAGGTCGCGGAGCCTCCGGCGCCGAGTGCTGCGCCAAGAGCGGCCACTTCGAAAGCCGAGGCTGCCAGATGCGATCCGGTTTAGGGTGGATAGGGTTCAGGGTTTAGGTTTTTTGATTGGCTTTAAAGGGCTATAGCAAGCAGCTATATGTTTCGTAAGGGTTTGGTTAAAGACTTGTAGTAAGGTGTTTCAGGATGTCTACGGTTATGTTCTCACGTTTGCAGGTTTGATAAGACAGAAGAGCCGGAAGTTTAGCAGTTAGCCCTAAACCGGAAACCCTAAACCCTAAACCCTTAATAGGGTCTACGAGTTTGGAGGGGGCTATTGTTTACTTGCATGGCCTAGAAGACATGCAGAGTCCAGGGACAATGTGATCCGTTATTCAGGCTCCTTTTGTAGGGCCCTTTGTGGCTCAGGCACGAAGCATAGGCGACCATGGGTGTGTTCATGGCCAGCGTTTTGGGTGTAGGATGTAGGCTGAAGGTTCGGGAGGTGGGCTGAGGAAATCTTGCGAGAGGAATCAGCATCGTAATGACCGGAGCGGCTTCGAGGCCCGAAGCACCGGAACTTTAGGGTTTAGGGTTTTGGTTTTAAGGGTTTAGGGTTCTGTTGGGATGGTGGCCTTGATCAGGGTGGTCATGGTGATGGTCCTGATGTCCTTATGCATCATGGTGCTGGTCATGTTTTCCATCCTGCTAATGATCCGCACAACCATGCTGCCGATGGCAGCGATAGCCCAAATCCTGCAGATTTCCCCACGGTCTCAAACTAAGCTCTCAACCCTAAGGGCAAGTTGTGAAGCCTAAACGCTGCACCCCTAAACTCTCCCGCCCCCGCCCTCAAAAGGCCTCCCAAAGTAGTTGTTTCGGCAGATCTTGGTCCAGCCGGTCTGGTCTCTAGGGGTTATATATGTCCAGGCTTTTTCGCAGGGCCTGTAGTCAGGTTTTGCAGAACTCGTTGAAGGTTTCAGGGCAGAGGGTTAGGATTCACCGTCTAGGGCATGCTCGAGGCACCTCCTCCAGCAGAAGTGGATGGAAAAGGCAAGCGCTTTCACGCTGTGCGTCTTTGTCCAGGAAGACACCACCAGGTAAAGTGCCGGATGAGTTCAAGAAACCTCGTTGTCGTCGCAGCAGTGGCAGCCTACATTTCATGTGATTCTAGTGATCTCCATGAGTAGTCCTGGGCGTTTCTTGTCGTTTTAAACTGCTGCTTCTTCTTTCTGCTAGCAATGTCATGCCCCATATAGGAGTCGGCATGTTATTGCTTTTCAGCTTCCCTTCCTAGTATGATTGATTGTTACAGTAAACTCAACCCCAACACCCTAAACCTTATAAACCCTAAACTCAACCCCAACCCCTTATTCCAATTATTGAGGCACTGATGCTTTAGACCTTTCAACTCTTGGAGTATCCTGTATAGAAGCCTTTCAAAGCAACCGGTTTAGGGGTTTTGGGGTTTGGGGGTTTGGGGTTTAGGGTTTGGGGGCTTAGGGGTTTAAAGGTACCCTGTTCTCACTATTCAGGTTCCCCGACTATCTTTACTATGGTGGGTTCGAGGCCAAACTGTGAACCTGCCCCAGAGGATTTAGGGTTATGGCTGACGTGAGGGTGCTGCTGCTGATAAGCCAAAATCCCCAATAGTAGGGTTTAGGGCTTTGGGTTTAGGGTTTAGTAGGTAGCCTTTAGCCTTCTCGGGGGTTACCATAGCCCCTATATAATCCAACAAGTTAACCTTTAGATTTAGTTCCTCTGGGATACTGGACAAGTAAGACTCCGACACTTTCTAGCAAAAGGAAGAATCTACGGCTCTACATCTAGACGCCCCAACTACTTTCTCAACGTACACCGTCGCCCCTCGGCGTCCTGCAATACCTACAGTCTCCATTGCAGTTCTTTTTGTTGGTTTAACCAATTTCATACTAAGGATCCTAAAAGGTAGCCCCAAAAAGGAACTGCAATGGAGACTATAGGTAGGAGCCTTGTGGCATCTATCACACAGTTTTCGATGGAAGGACAGAGGCTTCAGGATCTAGGATATTGTTTAGGCTTCAAGGTTGAGGGTTCTAAACCCTAAACCCTAAACCCCTAAGCCCCCTATACAAAGCCTAAACCCTACCCCTAAACCCTAAACCCCTAAACCCTAAACCCTACACCCTAAACCCCCTGCTTAGGGTTTAGGGTTCAGGGCTTAGGGCTTATAGGGATTAAAGGCTTTGCGTGTAGGGTTTAGGGTCCAGGCTCTCCCAAATGCCGTAGAACGAAAAAAGCCACGGCGCCCGAAAGAGAGCTGCGGCGACAGGAAAGAAAGGAGGCAAGTCCAAAGGCAAAGGCAAGGGGAAGCGCGCCAAGGACGGATGTCGGCTTGCGAGCTACAGGGGTTTAGGGTTTACAGTCTCGGCTTGCGTAGCCTTGCACTGGAATTCGCTTTTGCATGTTGTCCCTAAACCCTAAACCCTAAAACCTAAACCGGCTCATGTCGTTTGTGCTGTTTAGGTCCGTGAACCCCCACGCTTGCCCCAACTGTTCTACCAGGCCAGACCTGTCAAGGGCCGGTATACTAAACCCCAAAACCCCTGAACCCTAAGCCTAAACCCCCTAAACCCTAAGCCTTGAAGCCCCCTAAACCCTAAACCTTATAGTATAAACCCTCTACCCTAAACCCTAAACCGTTAAGCCCCTAAGCCCTAAGCCCTATAAACCCTCTACTCTAAGCCCTTAAGCCCCTAAACCCTAAACCCCTATAAACCCAGCACCCCCTCAGAGTTCGAAGAAGCGGACAAGAAGCTTCGGCCTCCACCTCTGAGCCCCCGAAGAGATCCGGTCTGCCTTCGCCAAAACTTTGCTTCGACACCTTTAGGGTTTAGGATCTAGGGCGTTTGGGGTTTAGGGTGTAGGGCGTTTAGGGTTTAGGGGCTTTAAGGTTTAGGGTTTAGGGCGTTTGGGGCATTTAGGGTTTAGGGTCTGGGCTCTTTTTTTGGTGTTGCTTTGAGTCTGATGGCGACAAAGGACACAGAGTTCCAGATTCTTCAGTTACCCGTATACCCATAGGCTCCTTGGTAGTTCCTTTTGGTGGTTTCTATTTAGGATCCGATAAGGTAATCCCAAAAAGGAGCTACTAAGGAGCCTATGGGTATAGGCGGCAGCTGTTCCTGAGACCTTGCGCAAGTCTTTTATTCGCCATAGCCCCGAAGCCCACGATGTGGGCAACTTTTCACTAACGTGATCGCGGATGCTTAAAACAAAAGTTTTGAGGATTTTGTTGAAGGGTCCATGTGCCCAAATAGCAAAAAAGCAGATTAGAGTCATACTTGAGCCCCGAAGTATTTAAACAAGGACTATTAAGGCCAAAGTATATGAGCACATGAGCTCTTAGGGAGTCCTTAATGCTTCACGCTGTTGATGATGTGTCCTGATCCGTCATACGAGGGGGGTAAGCCTAATATAAAGGAACCCTTCAAGGAGCCCTTAGGGTGACCGTTATATGGCCCTTAAACCTTAATCCTAAAACCCAACAAAGACACACACACACACTCACACCCTAAACACCCTAAACTTGCCTTAACCCCGGAACCCTGAACCCTAAGCCCTTTAAAAGGAACCATACTCCAAGCGTTATGGCCCACTATTTTAGGAGCGCAAACCCGGCTGGTGGGCCGAAGTCGACGGCGACTGTGGCTTGCCGGGTTTTTGGGGTTCGGGTTTAGGGTTGTAGGGGTGTAGGGGTTTAGCGGTCTAGGGTTTTGAGTTTAGGGGTTTTGGGGTTTTGGGGTTTTGGGTCCTCAACAGTTCCTTTCAGGGTTCTTGTAAGGGTTCCTTTTCAGGGTTCCTTCCGAGGGCATCTGTGAAAGTTCTATCGGAGTTTACATGTTTAGGGGGTTTGGGGTATAGGGTCAAGGGGTTTTAGGAGTTTGTGGATAGGGATTTACGGGTTTAGGTTTTCGCGTTTCGGATTTTACGACGACTACTAGTGACTACTAGCCGTTTTGGAGAGCAGCATGTACCCTAAGGGGGCCCCGTTAAGGGTCCCTGTAAAGATGCTATTGGGTTTGGAAACGGTTTACCGAAAACGTAAAAAATCGGAGCACTGCAAACCCCCCTAAACCCGGCTCTTAGCCCCGGGCCCCATAAGCCCTGATGTTAAGAAGCTTTAAATCCTAAGCCTTAGAAACCCTAGAACCCTTTAAACCCTATATATAAGCCATAAAACCCTTATAAACCTTAAAGACCCTATAAACCCAAAACCCTACATCCTAAACCCTGACGCAAAACTCGAAACCGGGCTGTTCTTGCTTTTGGAGAAGCTGAGGTCCCATCTCTCTTGTCCCCATCGCAGAGTTGCCCGCACCTCCGCGCTCCAGTTGCAGAGAGCCTTAAAAATAGGGACCTGAAGGGCTACCGTAGAGTATGGGTTTAGGGTTTAGGGTTTAGGGGCTGAAGGTTTTAGGGTGTAGGGTAGAGCCTCAGAGGGTTTAGGGTTTAGGGGGTTCAGGGGCTTAAGGGTTTAGAGTAGGGGGTTTGGAGTTCGGGGTTTAGGGTTCTTGAACGCTTATTAGAAGCCCAGTTCCTGAATAGATAGGCCTGCATATTTGGAGTAGGGTTTCTTGGACGGGTGCTTGTAAAAGGGATCTAAGAGGGTTGCTGCGAAGGGTCTCTGGCATGGGGGCTTGAAGGGTTCCTCAAGGGTTCTTTCAAGGGATCTATATGGGTTAGTGATAGGTTCCATGATAAAGCAGCCTTGAGAATTAGAGTGGGGCTTCGAGGCGTATACCAGTAAATGAACCTAAGAAGGAACCCTAAGTAGCAGGTTTATCACCTATTCGGACCCCTGTAGTACCTATCCACTGCTCCCTGAAGACGCTCAAGGGTCTAGAAAGAGTAATAGAGATGCCTACAACTTTAGCAATACTTTTCCTTTCGGATTTCGTGCTCCTAAATTGGCCCTACCTAGAGTTTAGGGTTTAGGGTTTAGAAGGTAGGACCAGTTTTGGATGATCTGTTTTATGGCTAGGATCCTATGGCAAGAGACTGAGGTAACGAAAGAACAGCACTACGTTTTCGGGTCTAGGTAGACTCCATACAGAACCCTGATGATACCCTTATAGAACCCTTGTAGATCCCTAAACCCTTTGATCCCTGTAAACCTCAACCGACTTTTAAACCCTATAGACCCCAAACCCCTTTCTCCGAAGGTTCTGCTTGCAGCCCGAGGGCACAGCGGTACCGCACTACTTCGATGCTCGGTTTCTCGCGAGCTTCTTGCTCCTTGGGCTTGGACTGAAGAGTTTCGGGGTTAGGCTTTTCGGGGTGTAGGGTTTCTATGGTGTAGGGTTTAGGGTTTCGGGTTTGGGGTACAGGGTTTCGGGTTTCGGGGTGTAGGCTTTAGGATTTAGGGGGCATGGGGGGAGGGCTGGCGAGGTTCAGGAGGAGGGTGTCTTATTTGAGGTGCGTGGCCGGAATCGCTCCTTGCAAGTGACCTCGACTTGTTCAGTCAGTTGACAGGTGGCTCCTTGCCCTGAAGCCACAAACCGCACATCTTCATACAAAGGGTTTAGGGTTCACGGGTTCTTTCAATTTCAGAGTTTTCATTACTGGCGTACAGCAACTTTTTCGCAAGGGAAGCTGAGTATATAGGGAAGCCTAAATTGACAAAGCCCTACCTTAAACCCTAAACCCTGAGCCAAACCCTAAACCGCTCAACCTTAGAGCCTCAGACCTCATACCCGAAAGCCCTAAGCCTCAAACTCACAATCCCCGAAGCCCAAAGTCGAGCACCATAGATCCTAAGGCTTGAACCGTAACCTTAAGTTTCCAGATCCTCCCAAATACCCTAATTCAGGTGTGTGTATATATATATATATATACATATATTATAATATATAT
>CAJNJA010007258.1:0-16275 GCA_905231915.1 Symbiodinium necroappetens
GGCAGCCAACAGTTGAAGATGTTTGAAGATCATTTAGGCCTGTGTTGAGGGTCCTTGGAAGGGGCAACCTCGAGGGTACGGTGGTGTGAAGTCCGAAAAGTTTTGAGAAGGTGGCTCTTGAACACCGCTGTGGTCTCGGGGAAGGGCCTCTGGGCCAACTTCCGCGCACGTGAGGTAGCTTCTGTGCTGACGGGCTGGGGTAACTTGTGACTTGTGGGGTAACAACAAACACGCCCGCTCGCAACTGTTCAACAACGTCTTTGCATAGTTAGGAGCTGCATAGACGAACCATGTATCTGAAGGTGCTTTGGGTCGCAAAAGCTACTCGTCCGTCGAGGCTGACCCCGCTTCCAGCTGTCTGCTGAGTAGCGGACAGCGACTAGGCGTTCACTCCATTCGCGCAATTTCGTCCGGCCGCGTGTGGGGACGGATGAAACTGCGATCTTCAGGGTACCTCGCGCCCATCAGAGCGTACTTTCCCTGCACTTCGCACTCCTACTGCCAAAACACGCAGTGGCTGCTCTTGGTTTGATCATGCCTGTTGCCGGGTTCAGATATCTTCAGAACCAGAGGATTGGTTTGTGTCGGGAACCAAAACCGGAAGTTACATGTGTTCCGGTACCTCCATCGCAGTTCATGCGTGGGGGTTTGGAACCCGGGCAAGCGTGCACAAATGCGAGGTAGTCAAAGATGTCCGAGGGCAGCCTTTGCAACAGCACATTCCACTTCTTCAGGAAAGGGAGGGCGAAACGGTTGCGAGCTGCCGAAGGCGAGACGTCAGGCCTTTTCCACCCACATGCAAGGGGTGAGCATACCAGTGGTACACCCACAAGACCATCCATCAGGGGCCAACTTAGGCAGGGATACGCGTACGCCGGGGATAGAAGTACTATTTGGGAGTTTGTCAACCAAAACTAACTTCTGATTTTGGAGTTCAACACCCCCTAATTGCTTTTTAGCAGCATGATCCTGACATCTACTTTACTCATCGGTGATGTCCTGAGTTTATTATACCAGAGGTTTGAATATCCAGTGTAAACATATGCAAGTACACGGTGGACACTTTCAAGAACGGTACAAATTGCATTCAGGACGGCATGCATTGTCAACGACTTCGAAAAGTTGATACGGGATAGTAGATAAGTGTGTTTCCTCGAGTAACCAGGTAATGGTAAGCTTAAAGTTGCTTTGGAAAACAGCAACTCAGACTCGTCGTTCCAACCATGAGAACACACCCGCCCTTGAAGCCCTCAAATCCACTCCACAGACGACACTTGGTCTTCCCAACGGACACGAAGACGATCTTGCCGGAGCAGATGCCTCCCGCCCCTGTGCACTCTGCTCATGGCTTAGCGTTGCTCACGTTCCTGTTGCACACACACACACATGCTTCCAGCATTGGTGCATGGAGCAGGGCATGATCGATTGCCGCACATTTGGATCAGATTGAGCCCGCTACATGTCACACTGACACACACACACACACGCACACGCACAGCCAGCATGGCACTATAGCAGCCGCAGTCATTGGGTATGACAGACATGTCGACATTTGAAGCTTGTATGATCCAACATAACAGTAGACAGGAGCCAGGGGTAGCAGCATGAGGACATGATTTAGCTAGGCAACCAGCGAATCGACATAGAATGGGTGGACAGATTGAGAGCTAGTTTACGAGGACAGATCACGGACAAAGACACAAATACCAGAATCGCAGCAGACATTTTGCAAGCCTTTGCCTCGCAGTTCCTCGCGGACCACACGTCTGTCTTTTCATGGGACGACCAGAGAACAGAAAATCATATTTTAGTATTTTCAGGTGTTTCCCTAAGTACTAAGCCCAAAGCTAAGTAGTTTGTAGACCGCTTACAAAGCGACTGTATGCCCTGGCAGCAGTGCAGCGGGATATCGTCGGACTTCGCACGGCTTCCGAGACCAAGTTTGCAGCTTCGGCTAGCAATCCACGCCGGACTTTGGTTTCCGCTTTGCAAGGCCACGATTTGACCGTGGAGGGCACCCCGGCGAACGACCCGAACAACCAAGTCCAAAGAAATTTCCATGGATGCACACCGGCTTGCACGCATGGAGCGGTATGGTTGCCTGTAGGACGGCAAGAGCGAGTTCTACTCGACGGATATACTCTGCGCCGCTGCAGATGCAGTACAAGTGGGAAGCGAAGATTGGCTGAACACCATGGTGTGCAACCACACGAATAGCCAGGTTTGGACTTGCCCGCCGCAGGCCATGAGGTGCGGGTATCCCCGCTAGTGCGCGTATCCCCGCTTCTGGTCGGTTTTCCAGCAGGAGTTTATAAACGGTAATTTATACAAACCCGGGCTTGGAAAGGCGCGGGCTGCCTTCTACTGTTACTCAGACCCAGGGAAAGTGCGCGTAGCAGGGCTTAAGTTGGCCGGGCGTCGGTGGGGGCCATTTTCCGCAAAAAATGGCCCCCAAAAGATGTACGCCTGTCCCCGCTTCATTTTTGGGGACGCCCATCCCGGCTTTATTTTGGAGGCTTCAGCAGTGCTGAAGCAGTGGCTGGACTATGGTGGCCTTTGTATTTATTGCTCACCACTATGCAACGGTGTGGCACCGGTCTTATTGTGGTTCTTCCTTGTAAGGCAATGGTGCTGCAGCTGCTAGCTGCTGGCTGACATTGACATCTTGGCTCTGGAACTAGTGTACATCTGCATCGGCCTTTGATCTGCCCTTCTAAAATCAGACTATTTGCCTGGTCTGCGCTTGATATGCGCTTCATGTGCGGTTGATCTGCGCTTCGTGTTCCCTGGGGCTGCTTTTTGTTTGTTTTGGCCTTGCCTGCTCTGCCTGGAATTTTCATAGGGGTTGCCTTGGATCTATGTTTGCAGGATGAGCTCGTCCTAAGCATTGATCAAGCGTTGCTGTATTGCTCCTTTTCGATTGCTGAAGCAGTGGCTTCATCTGGACTATGGTGGCCTTTGTATTTATTGCTCAACACTATGCAACGGTGTGGTGCCGGCTTTATTGTGGTTCTTCCTTGTAGGGCAATGGTGCTGCAGCGAGTGGCCTTTGGTCTGCCGGTCTGCCCTTCTAAGGTCAGACTACTTGCCTGGAGAGTGCACTGGGTTTGCTTGCCTTGGGCATGGTCTGCAGTTGGTCTGCACTTGATCTGCATTGGGTGTGCTCGTACACAAAGACATCACATCCACAAACCTACTCGCAAAACTCTTTCCCGGACACACGCTGGACCATGACATGTTGCATGCTGAGGCCTCAATACATGGATGCATATTTGAGGTCCAGTCCTCAAATCATACACAAACTTGGCTCAGGTGCTTAAAAACTTTGTCAATTTCACAGCATGTTAAGCGATCTCGCCGTAAAGTTCATATACACGCATGCATTTTCATAGTATTGTTGATTTGTACATGCCCTTCTGCGCCACGATCCTGCAACAGATGCTGCAAATACAATATTCTACACAGCAACAGACCCTGTCCCGGTTGAATGATTTGGACCCCCACTCAGGGCAGCGAGGTTAGCCTAGCCGTGCAGTACGCCCTTCCCCGCCTAAGTTGGCCCCCAACTGTATTGTTACAACGTATATACAGGTATGTAATCTCGCCTTCAACCTTTGTTTCCCTTTCCCTTGCCTGCTGCCAGTTGCCTGATTGATGCTCTGGTCCTCGTGGCAGAAGTGCGTATTGCGAAATTGGGTTTGTTCGAACATCGGGTCCGATGTGAGCGCACTTCAGACAGTGTTGCAATTAAAGCAAAACAGAAGCCGGGGTGCTCATTCAGAATATCCCCATGTCCAGATCCATGACAGCCATAATGGCGGCATGTTGAAGCTCAACATAGTACCTGGCACAGTAGGACTAGTAATGTAAACATAGACCTTAAAGCCTTAAAACCTTAAACCCGTTAACATAGCATAAAGTACATGAAAGGTCTCGGGAGACGGCTGCGGCATTGCTGGAGGCTTCTGATGCCTTCCTCTTCGACTGCGATACTCGGGCCATCGATCAAAGCTTGCGACTACATCAGATATAGGAGTGTTTTTTCAAGCAAGAAGATAAGTCGATTAATTTTTCAACGTTTTTCACGGATACTTCTTTCGACCAACATTCAGTCTGGGCTCCGGTACATCTAACATCTAGCCATAGGGCTCACCTAAACGTAGGATTCCCTTTCCCAGCATTGCTTACAAACGCTTACAACACGGACCCTGCCTATTCAGGGGTTGCGCCTATTGTGGACACTTATCCTGGATCCGACACATTGAGCAATTCGTGTAGGAAAAGTTGTTGGCACAGGGATGACAGGGACGTCATCATCATCGCAATTTTTCGCTGTCGCAGGATACCTTGTTGACTACGTAGGGTCCATGAGGATACACCCAGACACGCACCGCGACGCAGATACATGGACACACAGACACACACACACACTAGAATGTCATGCTCTAACTTGAGGCATGTTGCCTTTGATGACCATTCCTGCGGGCTTGAGGGTTACGTGAGGTCGTACTGGTTGTTCCACCAGGAAACCTCACGAACCGGCCCTACGCGGGCTTTTAAGGACGGCACCCTGTACCATGCTGGCGAGGCAGGTCTTTCTGTCTTCGGCTCCTTGGTGCCCTCCTGTGCTTATTGTCTGTAGCATGCACAAGAATCCAGCGGCAGGATTGCGGGTTTCGGAATCATCGCAGTGACAGATTTCGACTTGCACGGGGTGATTGTAGTTCCCTCGCTGAAAGTCCGACACTCCTCGTAACCGTTTGCAATATGTTGTGCATCCATGGTCGAACGGCCTGACGTCGAACGTCCTGACCGCCCCAAACCGGCACAGAAGTTGCCCATGCGTTTGACTTGTTTGCTGATTCGAGCTGTGCAGGGTCATTCGTAGACGCACAATACCATATCCAACAAACCAGCCTGTTTGTTTTCCTGTGTCCAGCTACTTTCTTTGATTTGTATAATTCTCTCTTGCATTCTTCCTCTCTCTCTGTCACTCTCGCTCTCACTCTCCATCTCTCTCACCCTTTGTTTCTTTTCCTCTCCCTCCATCTCTCTATGTATGTATGTATGTATGTAAGTTGTTGTGCATGACAAACGATCCGCTTGTGTCAATCTGGCGACAGGTCCTTCCCAACGTGGCCGAGGCGATAGCCCATCTTAGACGCTTGGGAAAGTCTGCTAGGGCCCGAGACATTGTTGGGCGATCGACCTGAACCATGTAAGCCCGTATGCACTGTTGTTTGAGGTCGTTTGAAGTTTTGTATTTGCGGGCTTATACAGATTGCCAACTTACTTCGTAGATTAGGTGAATCAATAACAAATGTACTGTACATATTATATACATATATAGAATAGATGTGTATATGTGTATATGTGTATATATGTATATATGTATATATGTATATGTGTATAAATGTATAAATGTATAAATGTATAAGTGTACATATGTATATATGTATATGTATATATCTATATGTATATGTATATATGTATATGTATATATATGCATATATGTATATACGTATGTATATGTATATGTATATGTATATGTATATGTATATGTATATGTATATGTATATGTATATGTATATGTATACTCTCTATCTATCTATCCATCTATCTATCTATCTATCTATGTATCTTTATATGTATATAGTGTATATATATATATGTGTACATATGTACACACAAACATACATACATGCATGCATACATACATACACATACACATACAACGCACAACCCAGAATCCGAAAAGCTGTGCCGTGAATTGTTCGAGACTGGAAGAGAAACGGTGCCTGGCGCCTGCAACGAGCGTCATGAAGTCGGCGAAAATGGGTCTTGGTGCAACGCAACCAGAAGCAAACGATAACATGCCAGTAGCAGTCTTTCTCCTTTAGTATGTGTTTTATTATTACCTCGCTCTCTCTCGCTCTCTCTCGCTCTTTCCTTCTCTACATCTACATCTGTGTATATAGGTAATTATAGTATTACATTTGGAGTTACCAACACCCACACACAAACCCTCACATATATTCACGTATAACTGCACATCGTATTCATGATCTTTCTTATGTGTTGTTTTCATGTTATATACTCGTACATACACATACATGATTGTATCGATTTATCGCGTACGTACAGATATATACGTAGCTATCTGTTTGCGCACATAAATACTTACCTCCGTACAAATCTACAATCACAACAGAGATGTTGTGGTGTTCCTGATAAACAAACAGAGAACAGGGGCTAGACCTCCGAAGCCTGTCGGGTTCAGGTCGTCTTCGTGACGAACACCTCGTCCAGGATACTCTGTTTCGGGGAGAAATACCAGTTACAACAGAAATAACATGAAGTAATACTGATAGAAAAAATCATCATAATAATTGTGTATTGTTAATGACAAATGCAGCGCTTTGTGGGTGTCCGCCCTCTCGGGTTTACACAAGAGAACTAAAGGAACTGTCCGACGAGACGTGCGGGTGTCTGATCAGGCCAAGATCAACCCTGCTTTACTTCCTAGTTGGTGAAGTGTATATTGCAAAGCCGTGGCGTGGGACATCAACAAAAGCTCAGTTTTGTTGGAATTTCCACAGCCAGACCCTAATTATTTGAGCCCTTGATTCTCCTGCTCCTTTGTCGGAGCCACCTATCCCCTGTAAGCGAGGAACCTTAAAAAAGCGCCATGATCGCCCGAAACCCCCAGCCTCAGAACACTAGGAAGCTACCCCATGAGCTTTGTACAAACCGCCGCGGTGCGCTTTTCCGCCTTTGAGACTGACATGCCTTTGCGCAGAACCCTAAACCCTAAACCCTGTAACCTCACCAGGCTTGTCCCAGTTGTGAGTGCTGAAACCCTAAATCCTGCCTACATGATGTGAGTTGCGCGAGTCCAAACCCTAAACCCTAAAGCCCTAAGACCTTAGGCCCTAACGCCCTACAGCCCTAATCCCTAAGAGCCTAAATCCCTAAATCCTAAAACATGGGCCCAAGGCCCTTCGATTGCTTCGAGTCCCTGAAGTCAGAAGCCCTGGCTCTCATCCCAGCGAATCCCCATGAGGACACGTGTCAGAAGCCCCCAGAAATCCCTAAACCCTAAGCCGTAAATCCTCCAAAACCTGAAGCCCACAAAAACCCTAAACCCGAAAACGCCCCGCTAAGCAATTTTACGGTACTGCAGGAGCCGTGAGCAGCTTCGGGACAAACTCTGCGGCCTGGGAGTTGATTGCCAGGCAGAGGCCAGTTTTGCACAGAGGGGTTTAGGGTTTAGGGCTTTTCTATAATCCTGTTCCAATTAAGTGCTGCTTTAGTTAAGGTTCCTTGTCAGGTTCCTAGAGTGGTGTTGTATAAGGAGTTCTAGCAAGGTTCTGAAGTAGGTTTCTAGAAAGGGAGTTGCCTTGTTCTAAAGTTCTATACTACCAGAAGGCATATACCCTAAACCCTAATATTTTTTACAAAAAACATGCAAGCATTGAAGTCTAACCCCTCAACCTGCTTAAGTCCCAAAGTCCCCAAAGCCTAAACCCTGCAACCTGTAGTCCCGGTGAGAGGGCACCAGAAAAATCACATAATAAGCAAAGCGTAGGATAGGGATATCCCATATAAACCCCCTTGTGAAGCCTTATATGGTAGGGATGCCCCAGTAAAATGCTTATGCTTATGTCCTTTTTTGGTTCCCTACTTCTCTTGGATCTTCAAGCTACTTAACCTACTAGTCTGTGGGTTTACATTAGGGATTCAGAGCCTGTAGGGTCTACATTTCATACACGTTCAGAGTTGGGGTTTTGGGAGGCACTCTAAACCCTAACCCTGAAGCCCAATGCCCTAAACTGCTTGCTCCTGGAGCCGAAGGAGTGTGTGCCTTCGGGGGTGCGGGCCCCTCAGATGCTACCGCGAGGTGTTCTGCAAACAGCGGATCTATGTGTTTGTGTTCAGGGTTTAGGGTTTAAGGTTGTGGCGCTTATTGAGGTATCAGGTTTTAGCGTTGAAGGTTTGATACGGCCTCACTGCCCTCCATGTTCGAGTTCTACAGGCTTCGGCATGGGGAAGGCCTGAGACAATGGACCAAGTCTGGCTAGAAATCTTGAACCATCGTGTGTGTCAACAACAGTAGGAATCCGGCCATCTGCCCTCTGTCGCACCAGTACACGTCGTGCAAGGCTATGAGGCCCAAACCCCCAAACACTAAACCTCAGCTCGAGCCCTTAACCCCTAAACCCCTCGACCTGCACCGGCTCAGCTTGCATAAAGGCCTAAGCACAAGCATCATACCAAGAAGACTGCGAAGCCCCGCATTCCTGGCAACGTAGAAAGCAAGTAGCAGCCCACCAAGGTTCGCTGCCTCTTACATCAGGCAAGACCCCTTCAGTCGGAGCTCAATGACCCCAAGCATGTACGCCTGGGCCACCTGCTTCTGCACATGTCAGCACATGTCTACCGCCATGACGATGTGCGTGCAGGGTATAGATCCGTCCATCCGTCCATACATACACATTTATGGTTGTGCAACATCGACATGCGTGTAACGTTGACGCAACCATCTCCGTGTTTTCTTGCAGCGCGCGTCACTGCGTGAGGCAAGGTTTACCGACTTACATCACTTGCATGTCATTGTTGCTAAGCATATGAGAGCCAAAATACATGACTAAAGAGTACTCAAAGGCTCCAGGGGCTGGCAGGAGTCGACATGGTCGCTTTGCGAGGCCGGGTTCAAGAGGTCCCGGATCCCCACAGCGTTGGTTCCAGAAAGCGTGGTACACCGGCATTCTGAGGAAAGCAGTGGCTCGCAGCGTTTGCTTTAGTTCGAACCTGCCTTGTCCGTTTATGCCGACATAGCCATTCATCCATCTGTCTCTCTATGCTATCTCTCCCTCTCTCTCTGTCTCTCCCCCTNNTCTCTCTCTCTCTCTCGCTCTTTTTCTCGCTGTCTGCAACATACACACTTACATACATACATACATACACACCCACCAACATACATACCCACATGTCCACAGACGGTACAAATTTACATACATGCTAAACGCAGCATTCTATTCGCAGCTCCTTGCTTCCCGGACATGTATGAATTCTGCCGCAGTCTCCTCATGCTTACTGTATGTCCGGAGCTTCTTCGTGTCACGCTCGGCAGGCACAGCCATCCAGAGGCGGCCGAAACCAAGCACCCTAAAACCCTACTGTAAGCCTGTAAGCCATTGTCTTTCTTGAGTTGCTGGTTCCGGGGCCAATGCTTTGTCGGGCCGGCTTGGGATTTCGAGGTTGCTTTGGTGTCGTCTCCGGGGCAACCCCGCCAATAAAACGATGCTGAACTGCTGGTACCATGATTCATCATGATTCCATAAGCCGCACTCCTAAGAAGTTACTCATGCGTGAGATGGTTGAGAGCGCCGCAGCTCCAAAAGAAACCAGATAAGATTAGTAGATCCGGACTGCACCAGTGGCCATCAACTGATGTTGTTAGCCAGTGTCATGACGTACCACGACCTGAGATGCTAAGCCCTATGCGCCTATGCGCGTGCGTGTAGCTTGCAAACCGCACATAACCTGTAAACGCCAGCTCCATGTCGCAAAACTGCTTGCAATCCCCAACACGCGATTTTTACAAGTTTGATATGATTGCGGGCTAGGTGGTGGGTGGTGGCCCTGTGCCTGTTGCAGCTGTTTAAGACCCATCGCATCGGAGTTTCATGATCGGTCGTCCCTGGCTCGGGACCGCCTTTCATCAGCCACAGCAGCACTTCAGGGCCCGATTTGAGGTCCGAATCTAAGTACGTCTGCACCTCTAAAAAGCACCAAACCCCCGAATCGACAACTCTCCAGCTGCAAACACCAAGTCCCCACCCATAGCAAAGCTCCGAACGACCCAAAACCCCAAACCTCCAAGATCCGAAAGCCTCACCGTAAGAGTCTTGGGATCATCTCTAGAAGCAGAGCCTTTGAATTCTCCTGCGGCCGCAGCCATGGCCAATGATGATCGGCTTAAGCTTGAAGCCGCTGAGAGCGGTCGACATCCGCAGGAATGCTGTGTTTAGTAAATTTAGGATTCGCTAACCTCATCCCAAGCACCACTGGGTCGGAAGCCTGTTGCAACGTGTGTTTGAAGATATCAAACCCTAGCAGAAATCTGGCTGCTGCATGCAGATGTAGCACGCGACTCGAACTACTGAACGGTTCCAGCGCATGGCCATATCTCAGCATCTTGCCTCATATGAAAAGCTCGTTTGTCTGTGTGTACATTCATGCATGCATGGAAGGATGGAAGTGTGTTTGCATGCATGCATCTATTGCTGTATGTGGGTATGCACGTGTGACCACATGTTCGCATGCATGTGTTTCTACAGAATGGACTGCCTGGGGGCCTGTGTTTTAAATTTGCAGCATAGCCAGTTGTAGGGGTTTTGGGAGATGTATGCAAAAGGATCTTCAGAGTTCCAAGGCAATTAGCTCTCTGTCTCTCTCTCTATCTCTCTCTCTCTCTCTCTCTCTCTCTCTCTCTCTCTCTCTGTCTTTCTATCTTTCAAGGTGGTGCAGCGTCGTCCGACCCCCCCCCTTAAGGTTGAGGATCAGCAGCTGGGCGCGGCGCAGACCAAAACCATGGCCCATCCAGGTGAGTGTCACCACTTTGGACACGCCACGAAGTTGCATAGCTTCAAAAGTCACAACACTCACGAAGATCTCGGGCTCGGGGGGCCCATCCCTGTGACTGTTGGCACTTTTGAGACAAAAGTGACGACCCTCACGAGGATCTCGGGTGCATACCATTGGTGGGGATACCATGGGCGGGGGGTGCACCGACATGCGACGCGAGACCATATATACATATGCATGCATGCATGCATGCATGCATGCATGCAAGTATGTCTGTACATGTTTATTTATTGCTTGCTTGCTTGCTTGCTTGCTTGCTTGCGTGTAATGCAATGTTATGCAATGCGATGCAACGATAAAACGTTACTCCAGTTGCCACGGCTTTCTCTGCTGCTTTCGGATTGCCATGGGGGTCCCCAGTAGTGCAGTTGGGGCAGCTTTGTTGTTTGGCCATTGACATAGTGAAGGGCTTGGTGGTGTGCATGGTGATTGCAGGGTAGAAGCAGGTGTGAGGCATCGGGACTGAATTCTGTGACTGCAGGACATATGAAGTGTTTGAGGGCCCAATGCATTGAAAGATGGCGGACTGCGCCGGCGCCAGCACATGAAGAAAATTCTAAAAGGTGTTTGCAACGCGTCCTTGGCCATGTTACAGCCGTCAACACGTGCTATCTGTTGAGGTGTCTCCCTTGGTTTTCGAGCTTCTAGCCCTCGGAACAGAAACCACCGACCCTAAGGAACTGAAAAATATTGTGCTCGCTGCTTCGGTTCAGCATCATCGAAGCTCTAGCATCATAGTAGGCAATACGGTGTCTTTGGCATGTAGGGACTCGTAATGTCCATGGCTGGGTATGGCGGTTTCGCCTCGACTGCAAGTCTTTGGCTCTATGACCGGAAGTTGCGGAGCAGGAGCTCGTGGCAGCAACCGATGCAGGCGCGACTTGCGACATGTTTTGCAACATTGGAGCATCAAGTGGGTTACATAATCTTATGCTGTACTGCAAAATGCCCGCAAGAAATCGTCTTCGCAGACACAATTTCAGACTTGTTTGTCCCAGGTTCTGACTCATGATGCACAGACGGAAACCCAAACTAAACAATGTGTGAGACTTCAGGCTTCCTATCATGTAGGAAGGGAATGTGACATTCCATGCATACATCATAACCATGCCGGTCCTGTTCCGTCTAGCTTCAGCCAATACGTTTCAGGCATCAACACAATACAGCACAGCTTGCATCATTGGTTTTCGGCTGAGGCTGAACTTGTTCAGGCTTGGCCTTGTTTACGCATTTTGGCACACGGCAACAGGGACTACCGTCAGGGAGGCTTGGTGGATTCGGCAGTGACCCAAAGGAATGGGAGAGATGTCTTGCGCAGGAGCCAGGGCAGACTTAGCATGGTTCTTGCCGACCGTATAGGTGCCTTCCGACTCGTCAAAGCGGACGTGCCGACACGAGGAACAAGCCGCTTGCCCTGTGTGACGTTGCTTGAGGGCTTTTTGGAAACCTGCACAAGCGTGCACGAACCCTAAGCATGTGTGGAGAGGTGTGGGTTAGTGTCGGTTAGTGCCACGGGCTTGGTTGTACTTAAATAATCAGTTTTTGCCCAGGCAAGAATGGGCCAAACATCTGGCAACAATGCCGCGATAGACCCGATAGACCGTGTGGTTCTTGGTGTCTCCCTGTCCTGAGCCTTGAGCACTGCAACATGAAGCGTCGTGCACTCTGGATTTCGGACAAGACTATAAGATGGTATGGAGACGGAAATTGAGACTTCTGAAGCCTCCACGCCTTGTCACATCGTACATCATCGCGTGTGCATGCAGTCAAACTACTGTAGATTCAGCCCACGAGCCTATGTAAGCAAAAAGCTCCTTCTCGACCACACGATATATACAGATTCGTTGCATCCCCCGGCAAGGGACCTCAATTCGACCAGAAAGTATAAGATCAACGACTTCCGAGCAAAAAAACCTTTGCAACTGTAAGAACCGCAGATTCAGGCTGCTTCAACATGTGCGTTTTCACTTAGACTTCGGTTGCAGATTGAAGAGCCAAATCGGCCTCTTTTAGGGTTTAGGGCTGCTGTTTACAATCAGTCGGGGAAATTTTATAGCACGCGTCTCAGGTATTCTGAGAATCAAGCGGCCCAGCTTCCACAAGGCACGACTAGCATCCCAATCTCGCGTAAGCCCAAGTATGACTCCGTAGGTAGGCTGTTGTACTACAATACCTTACTGGTATCAAGTCTCGCCCACAGGACAAAGCATATCTTGGCTAGGTAGTATTTGATTTCGAGTTGCAGGAAGCCTGTGTCTGCAGCTGTCTAGTGAAGCGGATATTCAGGAACACGGCAGGGGTTCAAAATGGATCACAAAGAGGTGAGTGTAAGACTTAGACACCTGAGTGACGATTGACTTTTTGCTGCTGCGTTATGCCACCTAGGCTATAACCCTAAACGAGTGTGAGTGCTGAAACCCTGTTGAACCTTGTCACAGTCCTAGCCTTCGGCTGTTGCGACATGCAGGCCGCTGACACTGCAAAGAAGTGGCAGACCATGGAGGACGACTGGGATCCAGCAATGGCGACTGGGCAGCTTTAGCAACCCTTCAGGGTTTAGAGATGGTTAGGGTTTACAGTGAAAGTTTACAGTGCTTAGCGTTCAGCGAGGGTTTATAAGGTTTAAAGTTTAGGATTCTATGGTAAGGTCAGGGATTAGGGCAGGCTGCTGTAGTTCCGTTTTACCTCCGGTGGGAAAGCCAAGACCTGAGGTCCCAGCCGATGTAGGCGTTGGAGTCATGCAGTTGGCCAGCAATAATAGCCATAGACACTCACAAGAAACAGATGACAAATGCCATGCGGACTTACATCAACCTCGTTTGACCTCACATATCATAATCCCTTCGTCGTGGCTCGACTCTTCAGGCTCTATAGGCTTGGTTTTCTTGCAACTCCCTACCATTTTTCACATCAGGTGCGCTTCTTTTCGCGCTGCTACCTCGGCTGCCTGCACGAGCCCTTCAGGGCGTAGGCACGCAAAGACCGGAAAGGTGATCTTGCACGCGAGACTCTGGGCGCGCAGCTGCAGACGTGGGTACCCCAAAGGGGCGCCACTCGGCTTAGCCAGCTCGCCCCTTTCATCCAGCTGCCGAGCGGCGGTGACAGAGCCTTCGCAGATGTTTTGGCGAAGGAAGGTTATACCGCTGCAGCAGTATTGAAGATTTACTGCCCTGCTTTGCCCGAGCTGGACTTAAGCTGATCTCTGGTGTTTTGCACAGTTCGGGTACAAGACGAAGAAGTGACAGACCTCTGCATGCCGACCTCGTCGAAGCAGACATTGCTGACAGATGCTGACAGAACCCAGAGACTCCCATAACTAAGGGTCCCGATGAAGGAATCCGATGCGAGTCTACACACGACTGCATTCAAAGATACCTTGCTATGAGGTTTGGTAAAGGAGTTCGGAGTCTCTGGATAGCAGAGAGGAGCGGGAGGAAATAAGCTGCAATTGGAATGAGTCTCTTTCGTGGTAGGCAGTCGGTTCTGAACATTGGATTGCCGCTGCAGGTGTAGCGCCACCAAGAATAGTCGTTCTGATGTAGGCAGGCATGGTTCTTTTTGGGAATACTGCGGCTAGCAATATGGACAGTTTGACAGTATTTGGACGCCAGTGTTCCATCTTGGCACCGCCACTTGCTACCGAGCCATGACCTTGTTGGTATGCATTCCTGCAAGCCCTCTGTTCACACACAGCTTGAAGCTGCTGTTTCCAATGCAACTTCTGTCATTTGCTCTTGGAACCTGTTGCGCCGTTTTCACCCTACATGGATGCTCGACTTTTTTGGCGAAGTTAAGCCCTGCTGAGAGCAGGGGCCCTGAAGCCGAGCTGTCCTAGCCTAACTGCCAGGGGTCACCCAAGGCCATCCAAGGCCAAATGTGTGCTCATTTTGCTGCTACAGGGCTTGGAGCTTCGGGTTCTGGGCCCCAGCCCCCAGCCGGAGGCCTGATGCCACCGACATCAGCTCCCCCCCAAACCTCGCAGACCCGAAGCCCCAAGCCGCGTGACGTAGAAGTCACATCAGAGTCACATCTTTTTGCATCCTTCCCCCTGTCAGGCCTCGAATCTCTACATCATCGGTGCCTTGGAGACTGTGGATATTACACTTTCCGCCTAAGGGTGCAGGCTTTAGGTAGCCTTGACATAGCGAGCCCACAGGCTTCCAAGGATCTACGAGACTTGACTTTGTCAAGACACTCACTGTGAAGGTGGTGGTGGCCTCGTTGCAGAGTTTGAGAAGCTGGGCTTCTGCTGCCACGGAGGTCCCACTGAGGACTGGGGTGTCAGGTTCCCCAACGCAATCTAACGCAACCTTGGTGCACAGAAGCTTCGCCGAAACCGGAAACCCGAAAGCGTATAGTGTCAAAATAATTACTGAAGATGACTAGGTTGTGAGAGTGTAAAACTTATGCTAGTTTGGAACCTTGAACCCCAAACCCAAGCCTCAAAGCCGAAGTTGGGGAGGCGAACACCAGGAAAACAACTAACTGGAGAGCCCCAAAGAACAGAAGGACCCAGAAGCACTTGCTGTCGCAGGACGAAGAGCGCTTCAGCGAGGACGGTTTCAAGGCTTTGGCGGAAGAGGTTGCCGCGACACGTCTGACGGCCCAGTGTGAAGATGTGGTGCTGCTGGGATATTTCAGGGTCTTTGACCCAGGGCAAACTCCGAACGAGGATGAACGAGGTTCGGAGACTTCGGCATCGAAAAGTTTGTGTCATTCAAGCCTTCAGTCAAGTCCACACGCTCCGAATATGGGGCTGCTTTGTTTTATTTTTTTCGACCCCCCGTGGATGTTGACAAGCTGTTTCTCTCTATGACTCTAAGGCAACCCTAGTCCCAAGCATGCCCCCTACTGACACAACTTGTTCCAACGCACTTGGCGCCGCATCAGCACTGGACGCCAAGACAGCTACAAATTTCAGCATGCAACTTGTGATCGCAGTAACAAATACCATGCAACTAGCGAGGCTCCTAGCGATAAAGATCATGGCACTAGTAACAACACTTGATAACAATGATGGTAGTGTTTTCTTAACCGTTGATGATAGTGATAGCAATAATGGTAAGAATGAGAATAGTAACAAAAATGACTAATCATTGTAGCAGTATCATAGTAATAATAATAATAACAACAGTGAACAAGCGATGGACTTTGCACCGTCGCTTGTGCAGTGTTCGCAGAAGACTACAGGCTTCGATGGCGTGGTGGTCGGATGGGACACTGCCATTACCTACTACAAGATTACAAAGAGTGGTCGCCTTGGAGGCTGAATTTTCAGGCATCCCGGATTGTGACTGAAATTGCTGGGAAGAGGGTGCAAGCTTGTCTTTGTGTTCTGCTTTCTCCACCGCTCACACCCTAAAGCCCTGAACCCTTTAAGACCTGTAAGCCGCAAACTGTAAGAGACGCCAAGGTGCGCTCGTCTTCCAACTCCATCCTCAGCGCCGGCCTTGGTGAAGGAGTTGTGATTTTTCTCTTGCGCTTTAAGGGCTGTGTTCTGCTTGCTCACGCTCTGCTGTACCAAAATGGACACTACAACAAGGCACGACACTCACTTTTGCTGCGAAGGGCACCAGAGCAGTAGCCACGAAGGCAGTCGTTTTCAAAAGTTCGACCTGCCTCTCG
>CAJNJA010007259.1:0-16275 GCA_905231915.1 Symbiodinium necroappetens
TATATAGATAGACAGATAGATAGGTAGATAGATATGCAGAGATACATGTATGTGTGTATGTATATGTACATACATACATACATACATACATACATACAGACATACATACATACATACATACATACATGCATGAATACATACATACATACATACATACATACATACATACATACACACATACATACACACATGCATTCATCCGTGCAGACGTATAGGTCTGCCACACCCGACCTGGAGGGCTATTGGTGCTGGCTCCACCATGTGGTCCCTGGGTATGGATGCTCCCTGTCAAACACCAGTGAGACACATATGAGAGAGTGTGAGTCTGACCACGAGAGGGAGAGGAGAGCGATAGGCAGGACAAGGCTCAAAACTGCTAGATATAGCTAGGTGGAGAGTCCACAAACTGGGATGAGGTCCTCAGGAGCGACTGGAAGGACGACAGCCAGGCCAGAGGGTGACACGTCGAAAGCATGTGTGCGGCTTGCCAACATATTGGCACGCCGGCTATGCTATGTGTGCCTTGCATGCATGGTGGTATTATAAGCAGTCCCGGGTGAGTCGTTGAGGATGTCTGGGAACTACTAGCAGCCTCGATCTGAGGATTGCCTATGCTTGGAGCCGTGGTGTTTTCTTCCTAATCGAACAGCCGCTATCATCGGTACAGGCCTCAATTATATATAGGTTTTGTTACAGGATCAGACTGGTGTCACGTGTGTGTGTGTGGGTGTGTGTGTGTGTGTCTGTGTCTGTGTGTGTTTGGGGTCCTCTTAGGTATTATTCTCCTTTCCCCCTGTGCAGCGCCTCCTCTTTCGATGTGGCGCCAGGCTGCAGATGTAGACCTGTGTCATGTGTGCCAGCAATAAAAATTACTCGAATGAGTCATGGTTCCTGTTATATACGCATTGTAGATGATGATTTTGTAAGAAGCCATGCATTAGCACTTCGAGAGTGAAACAGGTGCTCCTTTAATCTTCCTGACAGGAGGGTTGCATTCCCGATGGCAGCCTATGGGTCCGAAACACTCAAGATGACACTGTTTCCTGGCTGCATAGATGCATACATCGTGCTGTGGCAGAAGCATGCTGGCCCTGCAACTCCACTGCAAACCCATGAAGGATCTATACTACTTTGCCACGAGCTGAAACCTTGGCACGATCTATCCCCTTCAAGAAGCTGAAGCTCAAGCTGAAACTTGGCAGTGTATCTAGAGCAGGGGTGGGGGAGGGCTGTGTGGATGTGCTCGAGCAATTGTCCTGCTAGCTATCGACGGCACTTACAGCCTAGGAAGGGTGCCAAGAAGCTTGTCAAACGTAAAGCTGACAAGAGTGGACGTGTGCGAGTGTACGGTCTCAGCACGGCTTTGAAAGAGTCTGCTGCATATCCGATAGCCTTTGGATTTGCTCTTCAGTCACTAGTGCCTGAGGCTGCAAGCTGTCCTGCTCGAACTTTGGATGACATCTGTCATGATAGCAGCAGTGATGAGTCTCTGGATGATATGATGAAGGGAACATGCCAGTGGCGTGCTCTGCGATCTCGATCCTAGGATATCCAGGGCATGGTCACCCATAGGCCTGTATATGCTACTCCTCTAATTAATGAATATTATAGATATATCTTGCCTGTAACAGAGGCAACTGCCTGCATATAGGAGAGCAAACTGCCTGTATACAGGAATTGGGTGGCCCTGGCCTCCTCCAGCTCATGAAGAGCTCCCAAAGGCCTTTCAGGGGACCCAAAGGCACGAGGAGCACAAATCGGTCCGAGGGGCCAAAGTGGCCCGAACACTGCGTGTCAGTGCGTGTCAATGCGTGTCAGGCCTATATCAAGTGCCTCCAAATAGAGGGCACTTCTGCGATTTGAGGGCACTTGTAGGTCTACAGGGGCTACGCGAGTGCGTGTCAATGCGTGTCAGTTCGTGCCACGTGTCGGTCTCGGTGATGCTTTGTGCCTTTTGCACCCAACACGTGGGCTACGGAGCCATTTCGGCAAAGAAGCCCTCATCCGCCCTTCATTTTGAAGGATCTATGCACCGAGGCCGGAACAGCTTTGGGGTTTAGGCTTTGGGCTGATTTCGATAGTTCTGCAATCTCTGATTTGCTGGCTTTGGGCCTAAATGTTTGTTGAAACATGCTAAGTTCGATTATATGCATGCAGCATGTCAGGTGCACTTGTGAAAAAACGGATCATTGGCAAGCAAAAGGTGCTTTCGCCAGCGGCAAAACTAAAGATGGTTCTTGCAGAGAACGCAAGAAAGAAGGCCGAAGCCAAAGGTGCAAAGAGGGAGGCAGGATCTGTTGAGGAAAGCCGCAAGAGGCAAAAGCAACAGCACGAGCACACGAAGGACAGAGCAACAAGCCCCCGAGCTAATGATGAGAAGAACAAAAATACAACACGGAAAGAGAAAGACGAGAAGGATCGAGAACGCAAGGTGCGAGCTGAACTATCCATTTTGCTTTTAGAGATTCTTCTACATGCAGATATGTACATGCTTCCTGCAAACAGGACAAGAAAGACCGAGATGGCCCAATCCCAGCACAAGAGGCCACAGCATTTCCAGGGTTTCAGTTGATTATAATTAATATATATATATATATATACATATATATATATATTTTTTATATATAAATATAAATACACAGATATTTTTCTATATTATACTATATACTACACCTTGTCTTATCTTATCGTATCATATTATATCTTATCTTCTAGTTGAATATGAGATGTGTTATATATATATTATAACATATTCAGTTATGTACATATATATATATATATTATCATACAATATTTAATACTATACCTTGATTTATAATACATATATATATATACTTACAAATACATATACATATACATCTATATATATATATGAATGAATAAGGCCCGGTGTCGAAGATCTATAGAACATTATATACATTGCCATGGTTCTGCATTACCAATAAATGATTTAAAGTGTCCTCCTACACCCTCCATCTACCCTCTATTAGACCCTAAATGCTCTTAATTTGGGACCCTTTACCCCTATTTGAGGGTACTTGGCTAGCTATTCACAAGTGCAGGAAGGATCCTTTCTCTACAGGCTGGCCTTTTCCCTTGAATCGTGTATGTAACATGTTCTATACTCAAACCCTTCAATAGTCATTGCTGCGAAGGATAGGAAGAAGACAGAACGAGGAAGATCAAGAGAACCAGCCAGAGCCCGAAAGGATGAAGATAGGGTCCCACCTGCTTGCAACCCCAGCCCCAAAGCTGAGAAGGAGAAGAAGGACAAGAAAGATGGATCGAGCAAGCCAGCTTCCCAGGCACCAGCAGTTCGCAGCACCAGCCCGAAAGGCAAGAAGGAGAAGAAGGACAAGGATGGATCAAGCAAGCCAGCTTCCGAAGCACCAGCAGTTCGCAGCAGCTGCCCCGAAGGCAAGAAGGAGAAGAAGGACAAGGATGGACCGAGCAAGCCAGCTTCCGAGGCACCAGCAGTTCGCAGCACCAGCCCCAAAGCTAAGAAGGAAAAGAAGGACAAGGATGGATCAAGCAAGCCAGCTTCTGAGGCACCAGCAGTTCGAAGCACCAGCCCGAAAGGCAAGAAGGAGAAGAAGGACAAGAAGAATGGATCGAGCAAGCCAGCTTCTGAGGCACCAGCAGTTCCCAACCCCAGTCCAAAAAGCAAGAAGGAGAAGAAGGAAAACGAGGATGGATCAAGCAAGCCAGCTTCCGAGGCAGCAGCAGTTCCCAGCCCCAGTCCAAAAAGCAAGAAGGAGAAGAAGGACAAGGATGGATCAAGCAAGCCAGCTTCCGAGGCACCAGCAGTTCGCAGCACCAGCCCGAAAGGCAACAAGGAGAAGAAGACTAAGGATGATGGATCGAGCAAGCCAGCTTCCGAGGTAGCAGCAGTTCGCAACCCCAGCCCTAAGTCCAAGAAGGAGAAGAAAGATAAGAGGCTCGAGCAGCATGGATTGATGGAGCCAGCTTCCGAAGCACCAGCAGTTCGCAGCAGCTGCCCCGAAGGCAAGAAGGAGAAGAAGGACAAGGATGGACCGAGCAAGCAAGCTTCCGAAGCACCAGCAGTTCGCAGCACCAGCCCAAAAAGCAACAAGGAGAAGAAGGACAAGGATGGATCAAGCAAGCCAGCTTCCGAAGCACCAGCAGTTCGCAGCAGCTGCCCCGAAGGCAAGAAGGAGAAGAAGGACAAGGATGGACCGAGCAAGCCAGCTTCCGAGGCACCAGCAGTTCGCAGCACCAGCCCCAAAGCTAAGAAGGAAAAGAAGGACAAGGATGGATCAAGCAAGCCAGCTTCTGAGGCACCAGCAGTTCGCAGCACCAGCCCGAAAGGCAAGAAGGAGAAGAAGGACAAGAAGGATGGATCGAGCAAGCCAGCTTCTGAGGCACCAGCAGTTCCCAACCCCAGCCCGAAAGACAAGAAAGAGAAGAAGGACAAGGATGGATCGAGCAAGCCAGCTTCCGAGGCACCAGCAGCTCGCAGCACCAGCCCAAAAAGCAAGAAGGAGAAGAAGTCGACTAAGGATGCTGAGCAGGCTAAGGAATCTTCGAAAGCTCACCACCCCAGCCCCGAAGCTAAGAAGGATTCGAAGCGCAAGGGTGAACTGCTTGAGGCGTCTAAGAGCAAGTGCCACAAGACTTCCGAGGAGCCTGCCGATCATCAGCTAAACCCAAAGCCCTTTTTTTAACACTCTCCCTGAACCCTAAACCCTAAGCCCTAAACCCTAAACCCTTTTGACCCTGCAACCTTAAGGTAACATAACCCTAAATGTTATATTGTATGTTACGGGGTGTTACATATACACATACATATATGTATGTGCCATAGACACATGCAGTTGTTAATGTATATGTATGTGCATATGCATGCATGCATGTATGTGTGTACGTATGTATATGTACGTATGTATGTATGTATGTATGTATGTATGTATGTATGTAGGTAGGTATACATGTATGTATGTGTATATATATATATACATAGATAAAAATGTATGTATGTATGTATGTATGTATGTATGTATGTATGTATGTATGTAGTGCGGATGTATACATGATTTTCGTATGTGCCTACTGTTTACGGCTAGGCCCTGGCCTCTGTCCCACCAGGAGGGAGCCCCGAAGCTGAAGTCGAAGATTGCTGATCCTGATGCAGCAACACAGACCCCAGTCAGGCGCAGGTCCGAAAGCAGTGACCTACACACCCCGAGCCCTGCTCTCAGAAAGAGCCACACATTTCAGGACACACCGTCTGCTAGCAAACCCCAAGCCCCAAGGAGGCAAGCACCGCAAAGGCAGGACACAATTGCAAGTTTGTTCCTTGGGTCGGAGGCCAGCGACACACCTGAGGGAAAGCAAGAGCGCAAGACGAAGTTTACCGAAGCAGAAAAGGAACAAATCAGAGGGATGGCTAGCTGCAAGGCACTTTCGATTGCTGGGGTGTTTGCAATTCTCGGCCTATATGACATACTTATCTTTAATAATTGGTACGCTGCCAGGACATGCCCTACAAGGAGAGGAAGCGCCAATATGCGGCACTCCGACGTGCAATCTTGAAGAAGAACAATCCAGCTTTGACGGCCAAGTTCTCTTTGTGTTCTGATGGGGATCGGTGCCTATCCATGCAATCAGTTTGTACATACACACCTATCTATGTCGTGTTGTGGATTGGAAATCTGAAAAATGCACTCAGGTTTGGGATGCTCAAATCGTTTCTCGTTAATGAAGGAGTGGGGGCGATCGAAATCGAAGAGCGCTTCCAAACCTTCGTCAACAATTTGCGGTCTGACCGCTACGTGACAGCAGCTTTGCAGGCAAATCGTTCGATGCATGCATACCAAACCCTAAACCTCACAACCCTAAACCCTAAGCCCCCTTGCATTCCAAGATCCGAACTTAACTCAGGTCACGATTTTCCAACTGGAGAAACTCTATGGCACTTCCGAAGAGGCAAAAGCCTTTATCGAATCCCTGATCAAGGGCCGCTTGGCTTAGATCTGTGCAAACTGCTGCACTTGTCAATTATAAATAAATGGATTCATGCTAGCATCGTACGATCAGGGCAAGCTGGTACACCGCACCCGCAGGCCAGCTGGGGAAACACTCGAGTTATTCAATTGCCTTAATCGATCGAAGCCAATCCCCAACCCATCCGTTGCCTCAGGCGCCAACGGTGGCGAAGGCCAAGATGTACAAGGTCCTGAAGGAGATAGTGGAGGAGAATCAAAGTGGCACTTCGGGATCTAGCAACGTTGCCTGCCCATATATGGTGTTCTAGCTTGGGGCTGCGCTTGAGCTAACTTGGACCATAGCCTAGCTGTGATGAGCAATGTAAGCTAAGGTCAAGCTTGGAGGCAGAGTGAATGAAGCCTCGGCCAAGCGATTGCTCGCGAAGCAGCTGGGTCCAGAGCTTGCTGCACTAGACAACACCGCCTTCGTGGATATGAAGACTGGAAAGATCGCATCCAAGACTCTCGGATCTATTTGCTTAATTTTGCCAATTCTTAAATGTCTTAATTGCATGAATGTGAGATCCATCCAGGAAAGTCAAGAAGGCCCTGCCGCCAGAGAAGCAGATTGTCAAAGACATGAAAGCTCTGGTGTCCAGGTGCTGTCCCTATGTATTATTGTATAGTTTAATTAAATATATGATCTAGCTCATACTTGTGAGGCTCGAAAACCTGCAGAAGGCCATCCCGGCGAAAGTCCTGGAAATCCAGGGCTTGAAGATCCGGAACTCCTCGGAGCTCGTACACAACTTAGTGACAATGTGTCTGGCTGGCTGGCTACTATAGAATCGTTCTGTTGTTGTGAAATCCTTTGTGTCAGGTCCAGACCCTCGGGTCCCACGAGCCTCGGGTGTTGACCCTATGCGACGAAACGAAGCAGAAGTCAGAAGGCACTCCCGATGTGGAGGGCTGGCAGCAATGGCTGGACGATAATCATGCATTCGTTCAGACCGTTGATGCAGATATCCGCGAAGCCACTCGGAGAATCTCTACTGTAAAAGCGAAGAACAAGAAAGCCGCAGAAGAGGCTGCCAAGAAAAGAAGCTCCGACTTGCCAGATGATGAAGATGAAGAAAACGAGGATGAGGAAGAGGCTGATGATGATGAGGGTGAGGAGGATGAGTGATGGAGTTCTTCTGACGTGTAGTATTGTCACCTCTACACAATCGCCTTAGATGCATCATGCAGGTGCTGGAATAGTGGGTAACTTATGTGTATAAGCAAAACTCTTGTGATCATAGCCTGCTGTTGCAGTGGCGACTTGTGTATGTGTGAAGTTGCTAGAGCAGATACTGTGCAGAGAAGTATGCAGGTCGCTAGCCACAAACAATCTTAAGCCCCCCCCTCCAAAAAGAAATAATCCAAAAAACTCTATGCTAAGCCAATTACGCACCAAAACCTGCAGTTCTGAATTATTATAATCTCAAATCCCTTAAGACCCTTAACACCTCGAAGTCACTCCAAACCAGCAGTCAGTGTGTGTGTGTGTGTGTTCGTTTGCCTGAACTATCCTATGACCTAAACCCCGAAATGTTATAGCAGACCTGCTCTTCTGAGAACATGGTGTGTGTGTGTGCTCTAGTGCAGGGTAGGGGAACTGGACCTTCCTGTGTACCCTTAAGTAAGAGTATATTTGGCCCCTAGTATATAGGAGGTTTCGTGAAGGGTGTGTTCTAAAGGGTATTGATGGAGGGTCTAGGATATTAGGGCGTGGGCAATGTCGACGCCATCATTGCTCTGGGGTGTGCTGGATCGAGCTGTGCCGAAGTGGTGCAAAAGGATCCGGGCTTATTTCTGCAGGACTCGTGTCATATGACAAGTATGCAGACTCGTCTAGCAGCAAGCTGACTAGCATGTGAGCCCGATGTGCTGTTGTCGTAGTAGCATTGAGGTTCTAGCCCGAGACTTGCACAATGTCATTATTCTACTATCGACCACATATATACTTATATATATATATACACCATATATACCTATATATATATATATACATACTGCCACTACTGTCCTGGGAACCCAAATCCTGGAAGCTTATCCTTAACAATAACGGGTGCTGAAACCCTGCTTGGACCAAGCAAACCCTAAACCCTAAACACTGGCAAAAAACCGAAAACCCTAAACCCCTAAACCCTAAAACCCCTAAACCCTAAACCCCTAAACCCTTAACCTTAAACCCTAAACCCTAATCTAGACCCTAACACTGCCTTGGCTTCTGGCGACTGAGAATCTCATGGTTCATCCGATCGCCTTTGCCGAAATGTGCTCTTGCTCGTTCAGTTCGTCATGTTCTGGCAACAGCCCCCAATGTCACATTGCAGGTACAGGTGGTTTCGGGTGGATCCTGGGTGCCTTTGATCATGGATATTGTAGAAGAATTTGTGGAGCTTGGCAGGCAAGCGACTTGTCTGTAAAGGTCAGGTGCACTTTTTATGTGCAATGCCCGATTACGCATGCTCTTGGCCATAGCCTCTGAGGTCAGTGTCGAAACGTTGATGAATATGCTACGAGTCATACACCGGCGATTCCCACGGAGATTCTTGCCGACTCTGAGACTGAACATCGATCGGATCCTGACATACTAGCTGGTTTGGGCCATACATATATACTTAGTTGTTCAAAGAGCTTGGCCCAGGTCCAATCTATGCGATCTTTGCGACCGCCTCACTGAAGACTCCAAGAACCAGGTGCGAACATTCTGGAGATGGATGCAACGACAACCTTGGCGGCAAATGTTGCCGCAGCCGCACGAGAAACCCATCTCAAATTTAGCAGAACTGCTATGTGATGTTAATTAAGTCGGAAGGTCAATTGCCCCAAGACAATATCCAACGTGAACCAATAATAAGGATCGATGTGGTACTTGCCAAGACCTTAGTGCTGTTACTCCCAATCTATCGCGCTACAAATCCTGATGCTATAAATTTTCAGCTAAGATGGACCCCAAGCTGCCAGATCCCCACTACCTCGGCAAGTGGCACATGCTGTTGCCGAGTGAAATGCTACTTGGTGTGATCGTAGGTGCTCTGCTCATCCCAAACATACAACTATTAGCCCTCCATCAGGTTTGGATCGATCTATCGCTATGACAAGCGACTATTCAAGAGGCTGTTGCTGGGAAAAGAAGGGGCCCCTTGCCTGAATGTCGCCAGTTTGTCTGCAAGACCTGTCATGAGCTAGTCAGCCATATCGGAGATTCATGTGTGCAGGCGATGAAGGATTTCTGGGACAAGAACAAGTCTACAGCATGGTTCCGGGACAACCCCTACCTCCCAGAGCCTTGGCATGTCCAATGTGCATTACTTGAGTATTCGGTCCTATGGTTGATCAAGTTTAAAAAACTATCTAGCTACAATCTCAATTATTGTTTGCAGACCAAACCAGGAAATGGATTTACACAAGACAATCCCTATTGTGCTGCATGGGGATGATGCCGAATGTCATCGTCGACGATCATTTATGGTTGTTACTTGGGGCTCACTTCTAGTTCATGCAAGCCCCTGGGACTCCAAGCTGGTAGTGTATGCTGGGGACAACAGCCAGTGCTGTGCTGAGACATATGCTGTGCTTGACCAATGGCTGATTTGGTCCCTGGTGGAATTGCTACTGGGCTATTATCTTGATGTGGATCCTTGGGGCAACCCTTTTCCAAACCGTGACTCGGCTATGCATGACCGATACTGCACATGGTATGCCGGCATCTGTTGCAAACTTTCTGAGGTGGAAAATCCGGGCCTATTGCCAACGGCTGGCGTGGTGTGCTTGTCTTTCACAAAGGAGATGAGAAATACCTACAAAAGGTATATGGGATGGTGAACTCCGCTACGAGTAAGAACATATGCTTTGTCTGCCAGGCCTGGAGCTGCTAATAACTGTTTTTGAATTTCTGAAACTATATTAGTGTGCCATGATCGGAGGCGAACAATGATCCCCAATCAACACTGCTCTACACCAACCATGGACCCTCAGCCCCACATCGTCAGACGTACCTTGAACTGCAAGTTTTTGCACACATTGACACCCACATGATGAGGCCATAGCCATAATGATCTAAGGATGTTCAACACTCCGGACTTCATCCGGTCGGGATGTCGAGACAACCCTTTTATCCGCTATCCCGGTTTCCATGTGTCAATGATATGTGGGGATTGGCTCCACGTGATGGACTTGGCCGTTGTGCCCGACGCATGTGGTTCTGTGCTAGACCTAAAATTTTAAATCGAATCGCTACAGAATTTTTTACCCACAGCCAGGGGTTGGGTGGCTATGGGCTGAGGCACTTCTCGAGTTATCAGAAACCTCCGATGTTTGGCCTGGCTCCACCCAAGATGACCGCCTCCGCTATGCTTACTATGCTTACATGTGTTTTGCTGCGGAATGCAAAGCCAACAAGGTAAGAACCCAGCCTGCACATATCGATGGTCACAAATTTATTGCAGATCTTATCAATTTAGTTAAAGATGTTTATAATGATCGGTAATCCGACTGTCGCCCTCAGGAAATCGCGGCAAAATTTTCACAGTGCCACTCGGATTTGTGCTGCAAGTCATTTGGTATGTGTGGAGTCATTATTGCATGCATGATGTGCATGTAGCTTAGGAAGCACATTCGACAGGGAAACGCTTTCCCTTCAATCGCGCAGAAACACCTCAATGGAGCAGCAACTGCCCCAAGATTCACCAAATATGCTCATGGGGATGCTGTGCTGTGTACTGTGCATCGATTCAGGAAGCCTACATCCTGGCCAAATGGTTGAAGGGTGTGACACTTCGTGTGGCTGCTGCGAACCCTAGCGATGAGCATGCAGCGTGCCTGGGTTCAAAGGGATGGGGCATGTATTGTACGTTATGTGTACAAATCAGTTATGAGGCTACGTGCAGCTGTATTCTGCAACCTGGTGGACATGCGAGAAGCAATTTCCATCGACAAAAAGGGAAACCAGTATGCGACACTGTCTGATGCAAATGTGCAGAAGCTGCAGCAAGCGAACTTCTTGTTCCATGCTGCCCTGAATAGTCTGATCCCCAGATGTGATATGTGCATGTCGAGTCATCCTTATAATTGTCTATAGCTACAGCTACCATACCCCCATACCCCTGAATTCTGAGGCTTGGCCACGCAGGCTAAAACGGAAAGACAGCTTTTGTGGAAACTGCGCCCGAAGCTGCACAAGTTGCAGAGCTGCATTACGAAATGACAGACGCCATGCAAAGAGATATGCACATGCTCTGAGGGCAGATCATATTTGTCTCGATTTGGCCCCACGCATCAGCCCAATGATGATGTCGACTTACGTCGATGAAGATGCTGCTTCATGGTTGCATTCGGGACAATCCATCATGAGCATCTCGCTATTGCTAGTTGATCATGCCACCCCTTCCAGGTGGGAAAGGTGAAGAGACTTGCAGTCTTAAGCAGCCCAGACCAGTTGGGCAGGCAAGTGCTGGACCGCTACTGTGCATACACATGCTGCAGATGGCTCAGATGTCTCACTGAAAAGAAATGGTGAATGTGTGCAAGCGAGCCAGCGCGGCGAAAAGTGAAGGGGGAGCTGCGCAGCTGCTCCGATCTCCACTCCGCATATGTATGTATATATATATATAGCGTGAATTACTTAATTTCATTATTGTGTATATATTCAACTCGTACATCCCAACTCCCCATCCAATATCCAAGCTATATACTTCATATAGCTATAGGAACCTTAGACCCCCAATGCACTCGATGTCTGCTGTGATCTGTGCAGTGGCATGATATACCGGAACAGCAACAAAGCTATCTACAAGTGCCTTTGTTTTGTGGGTTTTTTAAGTGCCTCCGATTTGGAGCCCCTTAGCCCGACTCACAAATTGAGGGCCTTCGGAGGGGCTTGGTTAGGTGTTGAAGGAAGCGTATTTATGAACGAGACTCATTGGTGTGAATAAAAAGGAACTGTTTATGTGTCCAATGTTATGGGATTCTATGGGTGGGTGGGTATTATTTCTGAATTGTGAATATTACTCTATTATAAAACTGCTCGATCCGGAGCTGCTGAACCCTAAACCCTAAACCCTAAACTCTGAACCCTAAACCCTAAACCGGTCTCCTGGGCTCTTCTTCGGTTCTGGAGCCTAGGAGTCGGGGTTGCAGTACCTCTCAACGCCCGGAAGGCCCCAAGTTTGGGTCACCCAAAACCGCACTTTTAGGGTTTGGGGTTTGGGGTGTAGGGTTTAGGGTTTGGGGCTTGGGGTTTAGGGTTTAGGGTTTGGGGTTTGGGGTTTAGGGTTTAGGGCGCACCCAGAGCGCCGGAAGGTAGCCGGAGCTGCCTCCAAAACCCCGGACCCGGAAGCCTCAAGCTTAGGCGACAACTCCTGAGCTAAGGATCCTAGAAGACGCTACTAAGTAGTTCCTTTTTGGGATTACCTTATAGGATTCTAACTATAAACCATAAAAAGGAACTACCTAGGGGCCTGCAGAACCCACCCAAATTCCGGCAAATGTGGGCGCTTTCGACCCCCGAACATATGCTCGTCCATCACCCCTGGCTGTTTCAACACCCTAAGTTCTATCTCCTTGAAACCCCTGCCTTATCTTGTCTGACCCCCATCCAGCTGTGCTGTATCTCGCTTCATTCAGCCCATTCCTGTCCGATAGAAATCCTTTTAGTCAACACCTAACGCGAACAAAGGCCCTACAAAACCTATGAACAAGACAATCACTGTAATCACTTCGAACCCATATAAAGACCATACTAGTAACCCTCCACCCTAAATCCTGGTGAAAACTTTTATAGCACCCTAAAATGAACCCTACACCCTTATCTAGGTTCCCCAGCAGCCCCTCAAACAATGAGGGCACCCTTTTTCCTACTATTTAGTTTTCATACGGGAACCCAAATAGAAAAAAGTGCAAAAGGGTACTAGTGTGGAACCTAAACCCTAAACCTTAAACCCCTAAAGCCTAGTTGTAGAAATTCCCACAGACGCAAACCCGCCGGCAAGGCGACGTCTGCCAAGCCTCATAGGGCCAGTGGGGTTTCGGATGGTCTTTTGGGGCGTTTAGGGTTTAGGGTTTAGGTCTCGTATGGTTTTTTGGGGTCTAAAGCTTTAGGGCGGGACCGTTGTAGGGTTTGGGATGGTTTGAGGCTTTGGGGACTCTCCGGGTCTAGGTGTTTAGGGTTCGAGGTGAAGCAGGATTTCCGATGTGGTGGGTTGGGGTCATAAATAGACGAGTAGGGCGTCAAAACGCACGGGAAAGCCCTGGATGCCTGAGCATGGAACGCTTCTCGGGCTGCAGGATTTCACAAGGGGATGACTAACAAAAGCTAGTTGCCGCCGCCGCCACCACCACCCAGGCCGCCGCCACCCCCATCGTCCACATCGTCTACGTTATGATGCTCATCATGATCATTACACCAACATCTGCCCGAAATCCCAAGCCCTCAACCCCAAAACACCCTCAACCCCGGAGCCCTAAACCCTAAATCCTAAAACCTAACCCTAAGGGCCTAAGGGCCCAAACGAAACCCTTCTTCCAAGCACCCGACCATAGCCCTAGACAGGCCATCCGCTCGTCTCGCGATTGCCCGGGAAGTGGCCTCTGCGACTCTGCCCACGCGAGAAAGGGGTTTTCTTAGGGGCGGTCCAGACTTCAGGGTCTAGGGTTTTGGCGTTGGGCTCCGTAAACCTTAAACCCTAAGACCCGAAACCCTACTAAACTTCTTCAAAACTTCCACCGACACCAGAGGAAGTTTCCTCGAAACTTCCTCTCCGGAATTTTGACTTCGGCCTGCTCATTTTAACTTAGGCGGCAAATTTTTCCCGCAGCGGCAAACCGAAGTTTTACTACGAAGTGAAAATTTTAGCTTTGCAAGTTGACTTCGAAGGCAAAGTTAAAATAGGCAAAGTCAAAATTTTTTACTTTGGATACGAAGTCAATTTTCTGACTTGTTTGGTCTATTGGGTAAAGGGTTCTATAAAGGGTTTAGGGTTTGGGGGGCTTCATAACTAGAATGGGGTTTTGGGGGCTCCTTTAAAGGGTTCCTGACCTTAATCATTAGAATAGGGTTTCGGCGCCCAGTATACGATAATAATAATAATAATGTGCCCCCCTAAAGACTATATTGGTAATCATTTAGCCCTAAACCCTAAAAGCCTAAACCCTTGGTGATTATTAGCAGGAAGGGCTAAGATGGCTTCGCCCTTCTGCTTTGGGGGGTGGGGCTCCCTCAGTGGCAAAGAGCGAACATGGATAAACGATGATACATTCTAGGATTTGCAATAATGTAGGGGCTTACATAATGACCAATACTATTCTGGGGTTCCCTAATTATATTGTAGTATGATATACCTCAAACCCCTATTCTAATTGTCAAGGCCCCCACATTAGTTTCGTTGGGCAAATGATGTTCCAATTCGGAACCGTTTACTTTCAGAGCCCTGCTTGCCTCCCTAAAGCGCTAAACCCCAAACCCGCAGCTGTGCGAACTTGTGGAGGTTCTCAGGAGGACAGTGGAACAGAAGTCAGGAGACAGTGCTGCGCCTTTGAAACAAAATACAACCATAAAGTAGGGTCAGGATCATCGCAAAAAAACAGTGCATTCCGAATTATGGTCTGGCCTTGGTACCTAAACCCTAAACCGCTAAACCCTAAACCCTAAACCCCAAAACCCTAAACCCTAAAGACCTCTAGAAATGTGGCCATGGTGAGGCCTCAGGGTCTATCGTCTCAAAGGCTAAGGCTACGGAGACCTTTTTAGGATCTGGCGCTGGGCTTTGGGACCGGTTCGCGTTACAACTTACATGCCGAAACCTTGGACAGGTTTCGGGTTATGAGTTTAGGGTTTAGGGTTTAGGGCTTAAGCCCTAAATTCTTGAGCCAAAATAAACTCATACCAGCCATCGCCCAAGCGCCAAAAGCTCTCCTCATTTAAAGTTGGTACAATATTCGTCCTTGCTTTCTCTCCTTACCATACTATGAATATATGTGTAGATGCATGTATGCGTGTATGTATATATATATATATGTATGTGTAATATATTCTAGTATGTAAGTATCTATATTATCTATCTTTCTTTCTTCTACCTATCTACCTATCTACCTATCTATCTATCTATCTATCTATCTACCTATATTATATATATATATAAGAGGCCCCCAAAGCCAGCGGTCTAATCTTTAGGCAATCCCAAACCGAAAAAATTCAAAACTCACAGCCTAAAGCTGAACGCACAACAAATGAAACACATCCTAAATTCGAATATCGGGGCCCGACTCTTTAGAACTGGATGCCTGGGGATTGTGTAGTAGAGTTAGATCCTCTGACTACCTGGTTCCAACCATTATATATATATATATATCATATGGGTAGTTCTCTAAATTGGGGTCCCCTTTTGGGTCCCCAATATAGTACGGCACCCTTACAAAAAGGACCCTAAAAGGCACCCTGGTTTAGAGAACTAAGCTTTACACTACAGCTTGCCTCCGGCGTCACATCGCGAGGCCCAAATCCTGTGCCCCCGGTGGTGAAGATGACGTCACAGGCCTGCACTCGAGCAGCGGACGACTTCAGCGGAAAAAAAAGGGCGTTCTAATAATTGGAATAAGGTTTTAAGGGCTCCTTTAGAGTACAATTCCTGAGGAATAAATATTGGTAATTGTTTAGGCTCCTATATGGGTAGCTCTCTAAGTTAGGGTCCCTTTTGGGGGTCCTCTTTATAAGAGTGCCGTACCATATTGGGGACCCAAAAAGGGACCCTAATTTAGAGAACTAGCTATATCATGGGCTATTAGCCCTAAGCCTAAACCGTAAACCCTGAACCCTGAACCCTAAACCCTGAACCCCATACTATGGGTTCAAGAAAAAAGCCCTCCGGACTACAGGTTTCGGATTTGGGGTCTCCGGTTTTGAGTGGTTTTGGTTCCAGAGTCTCGACAGAGTCTGGGTTTTGGGTTTATAGGGTTTAGGGTTTAGGGTTTAGGCTTAGGGTCTAGGGTATAGGGTTTAGGGTTTAGGTTTAGGGCTTTGGGTTTTGGGCTTAGGGTTTAGGTTCAAGGTTTAGGTTTAGGGTTCGTAGGAGAACTTCCACCAAGGAAAAGCTTCGGCGCTTAGGATCTAGGGGCTAGGGTTCGGGGCTGAAGACTCAGAGACTTTAGGCTTCAAGGCTTAGGGTTTGGATTTAGGGTTGATCAGCTCATATCCTTGACTTCGTCTCGCCTGTCGACCTGAGAACCCTTCACCACTCGGGCCGAACAAAATGGTAATTTGCACAGATGCAGGGAAAAACCGCTTGTG
>CAJNJA010007261.1:252-16273 GCA_905231915.1 Symbiodinium necroappetens
TAGGGTTTAGGGTTTAGGCTGTTGTGGGTTTGATGGGGTTTTGGGGTTCAGGAGTTGGTATGCTTGTTTCTTGTGGGGTTGAGGGCTTTGGAGTCTTGCTTCTGAGTTGTTTGTTTCTTGGGGGAGGGCTGCAGGAACAGAGAAACGAACCGAAGATGAACATACAGGAAAGGAGGTTTTCCGATGAGAGAAGAACGGCGATGGCTTGGGGTTTAGGGTATTGGAGTTCAGTTTCGAGTTTAGGGTTTAGGGTTCAGGGTCTTGGGTGAGAGTCGATGAGATGCAAAGAAGGAACAGCAAAGCCCCAACGACATCACACGAGCTCTAGATGGGAGAGGAGGCACTTGGAATATACTTCCTTCCAAGACGATCCTGGCCACAAGGGGGAAACCACCTAACTTTATGAGTTTACATACAACGGTACGTACATTCATGCATGCATGCACTCACTCGCTCCCTCAATCACGGACTCATGCACTCACCAACTAGCTTCCTTTGCTTGCATACTGAAATCTTAATGTATACTGTTCGACTTACGTACTTCTTACGTACATACTCACGTACGTGCTCACTTGCTCGCATGCTCGCTTGCGTGCTGACTTACCCGTTTATCCGGATACGCAATGTCGTTTAAGGGGGCGGGGTAAGGGAAGTTGAGACAGCGAAAGCAACCCTAGATTCAAGAAGCAAAGCTTCAAAGGAACAACTCGATCTGTGTGCAAAAGCCAACCCTGAACCCTAAACCCTAAAGCCAAAAGCCAACCGAATTAAGAAAAGGTAGGTGCCTGAACGTTGAAACAACATAATCCTCATGTCCTTAGGGCACAGCATAGGAAATCCCAGGGTCTAGGGCCTAGAGTTTAGCATTCAGGATTTGGGGTTTGGGGTTCAGGGCTTACGGCTGGCGACGGTGTACTATATTGGGGGACTTAACAGGCCCTAACTTAGAGAGTTACCCATAATCATATATGGATACTTGGGACCCGGTGGTCTTTCTGGACCCTAAACCCTAAACCCTAAACCGTAGTTCACTGCGGGAGGTGTTGGTGGAGAGACCGATTTCCCAGCCCTGGGCTTCGCGGTGACGCCGAAGAAGGGCACCGTGCTGCTTGGACACAACGCTTATAGTAACCTTACATGTAGTAGTAGAGCAGGTGACTTTTAACCTTATAGTTGTATACCTTATAACGAGGAACCTTGAACCTGGTAGAGTAGGTAACCTTTAACCTTGTAGCAACCCTAAACCCAGCAGTAGAGTAATTAGGTAACATTAAACCTAATATAGTAACCCTAAACCTAGTAGAAGAGTTGGTGACCTGTGACGTTTTTGGGGTTCTATAGTCACCAAAAACCAATGTGAACTTTTCGTTCCCCAGGATACTCGACAAGTAGGTAATTTCTAAACCCTAAACCGCAAACCCTCACGGAAACCCCTGAAAGGAACGTTGCCTAGTGGGTCCATATATATATATATACATATACTACTACTACTACTACTACTACTACTACTACTACTAGGTATGGAACTAGGGCCCTCCCAGAGCCACAATGAGGATGGTCCTTTGGGCCCGAATTCTTGAATCGTAGTACATCAGGAGTCTCTTGGGTTAGAGCAGCCTTTACCCATAGGCCCCTAAGTAGTTCCTTTTTTATAGTTTATATCTAGAATCCTATAATGTAATCCCAAAAAGGAACTACTTAGGGGCCTATGGGTAGAGACCTCTTTCAAAGGAAGCATGTGGCAGGAGCCCTGTTCTACTTAGTCAGTCCTTTTTTTCGCTTCGAAGGGGTCCGGAGAGAGAGCTCGGAGAAGTCCTGGCATCAAGGTCTGGTCTGGTCTGCGATCGCTGGTTTAAGGTTTAGGGTTTAAGGATTCCACCCCCCCCCCTCGAGTTTTCTAGTTTGCTTCTAGGTTTATTATTGTGTTGTTGGAGCTTTTGTTTTTGTTTCTAACGTTGCTTGCGAGCGCTTCGCGTTCTAATTAAGTGTGAATGGTGGTTCTTTTGTGTGTGTGTGTGTGCGTGGGTTGCTTGGTTGTTTAGTTATTTTTGTGTATTGTTGTGTTCTTGGTTGTCCAATTGGGCCAGTGTGTCGTTTTCTTGGTGTTGCGTTGTCTAATTTATCGTGGTTGTTACTTTGTCTGCTGGCATTGTCTTGGGTTTGCCCCAACGTGTTTGTTTTCGTTTCTGGCACGACCGGCGAGGGGGGGTGTTTGTTTGCTTCAGTATTAGGGCTTTTAGGGTTTGCAGGTGTTTGACAACCCCAAGCCCTGAACCATGAGAGCCCCAAGCCCTAAGCCTTAAACCCTAAACCCTAAACCATAAAAGCCCTAAGCCCTAAACCTTAAACCATAAGCCCTAAACCTTAAACCCTAGACCCTAAACCCCGCTAAGGGCTATTGACCCACGGGAGTTTAGAGGTTTGGGTTCTTGAGTTTCGGCGTTTTTGGGCTCTAGAATCCTTGGGTTTTACATTTCTAGCTTTGGCCGTGGTTCAAACAGTTTAGGGTTTTGGGCTTTAGGGTTTTGGGTTTTGGGTTTTAGGATCCTTGGTTTTACATTCTAGGTTTGGCTGCGGGTCAGGGTTTAGGGTTTTTGGCTTTAGGGTTTTGGATTTTGGGCTTTAGGGTAGATGGTTTTGGGCTTTAGGGTTTAGGGTTTTGGGCTTCAGGGTTTAGGGTTGAGGGTTTTTGGCTTCAGGGGTTTGGGGTTCAGGGTTTTGGGTTTTGGGCTTTAGAGTAGAGGGTTTTGGGCTTTCGGGTTTTGGGTTTTGGGTAAGGCAGGTGGAAAGCAATAGAGATCGGGTTCAAGGCATAGGCCTCACTCGACCCTCCCAAAAATAGCATAGGTAATTATTAATCTTAAGGCCCCTATAGTATCTGGCTTTCATGGTGCTGGCATTTGTAGGTTGGTACTTTGGGAAGTGGTAGCTGCCCGACGAAAAGCTGTGCATTCAAGTAGTAGGGTTTTGGGGGTTCTCCAGGTAGAGGTGGCAGACTCATACCCTTATGAACCTTAGTTCTTGAAAGCCTGAAGCCAAGGTATGAACAGCTTGAATATGCTTCAAGCCTCACTTGAGGCTGTTGTGGCCCAATGTTGGCGCAGACGGCACGCCTTTGCCAGACATGCACCTTGCCTTTACGATCACATGAACCCTGCAACAGCCTTGCTAGAAGGGTCTAAAGATCAGATTCCTTACAAGGTATTATCGGTGTAGGACATACGGTTGATGATATGAATCCTGCATTACGCATGATAAGGAGTATACCCTAATTCCCATAGTTTAGGGTCCTTAATGTAAACTAGGGTCCTTAAGGCAAGGCAGGATTTTATATCATGAAGAGTATTATTGCCGAGGCCCTTCGTCCTTGAAGGAAGTCTGCCCTCAACGTTTTCTCCCATCCTTGGGGTTCCCGGAGACCCGAGGTAGGGTTAAGGTGAACCTCCTGGGGTGTAGGGTTTAGCCACTTTGCCCAAGAGCCTTCCAGCAGGCATGGTGGAGCTAGCCAATACTTGGGTGTGGGGTCGCCATGGCATTTTCTTCGGAAGGTCGGTGCGCTCGTGAAGGAGCTTCTCTTCAATTGAGTAGGGGATTAAGTTCCCTGGCTACACAGGGCCTAGCATCACTCTTGAAAGCAAAGGGCGTGCCAGTTGAATCTGCTAGCAGTCGAGCCACCGAGGCCATTGCCAAGATCGGTGATAAGCCTATCCAGAAAGCTCTTCAGTCATCCAATCCCTGGCGAGAGATCAAGCAGTTGGCCAATCAAATGCTTCCCCCATTTCAACTTGTCCTTGCGAGTGAGCTCCAAGACGCGGTGGCTCTTCGTGCTTCCATGGGCCCAGGTGCACCCCAGAAGAATCGTTCCAGAAAAACCGTCCCACAAAAGGGTGTCCCTAATAAGCCTGTCTTGCCTGCCCCTCAGCAGCTCAAAGTGCCTTCAGGAATTTTCGTTGATGGGGAGACGCCGTTGCATCAGCTTGCGTTGAAAGAGCTTGGCCCCACCAGTTCGGGTGTGGTGTTAGTTACTCCAGCTGAGGCTTCCCCATATCTTACACTTGCAAAGCCCGTCAGTCGCAATGCCTTGGCGCTTGTTGTGGTTGGCGAAGTTGATCTTTCTGGAGCCAGTGTCAAGTTCGAGACTCTTCGTTTTTGTGCTGAGTGTGCTGATACTGGTGCTCCTGCTCTTGTCTCGGGCACCTTGGTTCAGATTGGTGACAGATGGGTCTCCAAACACATTCCGGCTCCTACTTCGGTTGAGCAGATTCCTTCTGCGGTCGTGCGAGTTGCTGTTTTCAAGGACCAGTTCGAGGGGGACTGGACTGCCTTTGTGTCGCGTCCACTCAAACATGTGACTGATCAAGTTCCACTCTTGAGGACGTGCTCCACTGCCGGGTGCGCATGTGAATGTTGGCATGGTTCCTCAGCACCTGGGGAGCCTGCGGCTATACTTGAGGCTTGGAGTCGTAGTTGGTTCCGCCAGGGGTTTAAAGCTGAGTCACCGGCCACAGCAACCGTTTTCAATGTGTTTATCCGTATCCCAGCTGGGCTTGAACTGCCCCTGCAGGCCTCGTCTGGAGTTCGAGGTATCTTCTTTGAGCCTCGTGCTGCCGACGCGCGCGATCCTTCTTCTTGCTACCATGTGCTGTGGTTGCCGAAGGCTTCCTTCCAAGAGGTTGTCCTTCTGAAACAGTCGCATTCTGAAGTTGTCGGCCTTGCACGTGTTAATGATCGTTTTGGCATACGGTGTCGGCATGAGCATGAAGAATGCTTGCATAAACTTGTCAAGGACACTCCGTTTGTTGACAAAACCAAACTGCGTCGGTTTCATGCCGGCCCATTCCCATATGGTACGCAGCGGCGTGCTGTCACCAAAGCCTTGATTGACATGGGTTGGAAAGCGTGTCCGATGCAGCCAGCTCCGGGACATGCCGGGGGACTTTGGTGGGTTGTTCATGCTGAGGCCGCGCCACCCCAAAACGTGCTTCACACACAGTTCGGTGAAGTCATATTCAGCGAGGTGCCGTCTCGAGAGCAGGTGAAGCCCCCAGCCCCTATTGTCCTCGCTTCGCGGCCCACCCTCCACAATTTGCAGGCCTCGGGTGCTGCATCATCTGAGGATCCGCTACAGCAGTCTGACCCTTGGATGCAGGCCCTTCAAGCCGCTAACACATCAAGTGGTTCAGATGCAGCCGCACCTTCTGCTTCCGTTGTAGCCTTTTCTGCAGCGGTGGAAAAGCGTGTCTTGGCTCGTGTTGGGCAAACAGCATCGGCAGTCGCCTCCTCCGCAGTTGCACCCTCCGCTCTTGAGCTTGAGACACGAATCCTGGCCAAAGTCGATGAAAAGATTCAGGTTGCTTCTGCTGCTACTGGGCAGCGTCCCCAGCAGGTCGAGGGCAAGGTCGTTGAAATCGGTGCCAAAGTTGACAGTGTTGATTCTTCCTTGCGTAACCTCTTCAACGAACAGATGTCTCGCATTGAGGAACTGTTTGCTTCTACCAAGCGTTTGCGCCACGAGTGACTACACACTTCTGGGACTTGTGACCCTTGTGGCTTCGGTTTCGGTTCTTGGGGTTGTTCGGGTTTATGGGCCATCTCCAGTGTGGCTCTTTTCTCGTTGGGGGGCTGCCGGATTCTCAAGCAGCTGATTCTCCTCATTGTCTTCTTTTCAATGAGGCTTGGAGAGGCGAGTCACCCTGGTCCACCGTCGGGCTTTAGTGATCGCAGCTTCACCTTGGGGGCCATCAATCCGACCGGGTTGAACGGCAAACATGGGGTTGTTTCTCAGTTGGACTGTCCTGCAGTCTATATGGTTTCCGAAGATCATCTTACACAGGCCGGCTTGGAGAGTTTTCGTTTAGGCCTCCGCCTCTCAGGCGGGTACCGTTATGTCTCTGGGCAGCCGGTCGCGTTCCGAGCGCGGAGTGAGATGTCTGGGGTTTATTCTGGTGTGGGGTTCTTGTCGTCTTTTCCCTGCAAGCCAGCTCCACACAATTGGCCAGTTGAGGTCTACGCGACCTCCCGTGTACAGGTTGCTCATTTCTTCGTTGAGCCCCTCTGGATTTTGGGTGGCGTCGCCTATGGGTATGTGGCAGATCCTGCTAAAACTTCGTTCCTTCTTGATGCCCTGACTGAGCGGGTTGTTTATCAGGCTTCAGGGCCTCGGTTCTTCGGTGGCGACTTCAACTTGGAGTCTGATCGCCTTGATCTTTGGGCTACTTGGCATGATCACGGATTTGTTGAGATTCAGGATTTCCTTCAACGCATGACTGGGCGTCCGCCCCAGGTGACGTGCAAACATAGCACAAGGAAGGATTTCCTCTTCATTTCGAGGGAGTTGCAGACTTTGTTCATTGAAGCCACAGTTGACCACACTTTCTTCGCGGACCACGCTGTTCTTGCGGCCCGGTTTCGGTGGTCTGGAGATTCACTTCCCAGGTTCACTTGGCGCATGCCATCGCACAGGCCTTGTTCTGCCACGGCTTCGTTGATCGTTCCGTCGACTGGTTGGATGCCGCCACAGTCTTCCCCTTCTGATTCTTACCGTAGCGTGTGTCAGGAGTTTGAGGCTCGCTTATCCTCCACGTTGCAGGCTAGTGGTGCAGGTCCGCTGCAGCCCCGTGAACGAGGCCGTGCCAGCACTCGTGATGTTCGGTGTCAGCGTGGGGTTGTCCCGCCTGCTCCTCGTGCCCGTGATGGGGAGGCCCAGCCACAGTACTTTGGTCAAAACTTGCGTCACACACATTGGTTTCGCCAGCTTCGGCGTATCCAAGCGTATGTTCAGGCTATGGTTCGGGTTAACCCTGCTCCTTCTGCCGTCGAGCATCGGGCCGCCTTGTGGGATGCCATTTGCCGTGCTCCGGGGTTTGGGGCTCCTTTCTCAGTGTGGTGGATGTCTCGCGACTGTGTTCTGGAAGAGGACCCTGATTCATTCCCATCTTGCCCGCCAAACGCTGAGGTTGCGCGACGTTTGTTCTTGTCCTTTGAGGCCAACTTTCGGTCCTTTGAGCGTCGCTTGCTGTCGGAGCGCCGTCAGGTTGCCTCCACCCGTCGCGTGCAGGATCCCAATCTCATCTTCCGTGATTTGCGGCCTCCTGCTGCTCGGCCGGTTGACTCGCTGCTTGAACATCGTTCTGCTGAGGTTTGCGAAGTTGTTGTTGATGAAGGCGCCCTTGAACTTACTCAGCATGTTGATTGGCATCCGGACTTCCCTCTCCTCCACAAGGGTCGGCCTTTAAATGTTGCGCATGTTGAGTCGGACAAAATCTGGGTTGACCTCCCTGAGAATTGTGCGCCAGGTGATCGGGTTGATCAGCCGGTCTTGCTAGGTTCCTTACCGGATGTGTTCCGGGCCTTCGCTCAGGAATGGAGTCGACGGTGGCAGCGCCATGACCAAGTCGATCCTCAAAGGTGGGCACCGCTGGTAGCATCTTTTGCAGCCAGGTGCCCAATCCCTCCCATGGTCTATCACCCTATCACCTTGGCCACTTGGCGTGCTGAAGTCCAGCGTAAACATGCACATAGCAGTACTGGTCCTAACGGTGTTTCGCGTGCGGATTTACTTCTTCTGCCTGTTGACTTGACACAGGCTCTTTTGGACCTTTGCCACCATGCTGAGGCCACTGGCGATTGGCCACGTCAGATGCTTGATGGTGTTGTAACTGCCTTGGAGAAGATCCCTGATGCTTCCCTGGTTGGCCAGTTTCGGCCCATAACGGTGCTGTCGTTGACGTATCGTGTCTGGTCCTCCATCCGCGCTCGGCAGTGCCTCGCGCATTTGGCTCGTTATGCTCCGCTGGGCCTTCTTGGTAACCTTCCAGGTCACGAAGCGCGTGAAGTCTGGTATACTTTACAACTGCTGGTTGAGTCTTCTTACCATAGAGCCATTCCTGTTTCTGGGTTCACGGCTGATCTCAGCAAGGCTTACAACCTGCTACCGCGTACACCGGTCCTTGCTTTCGCTGCAGTCTGTGGCATCCATGCAGGCATCATTCGGGCTTGGACGGGCGCTCTTTCCGGCTTCATGCGTCGGTTCCGTGTGCGTGGGTCGCTGGGTCCGGCTTTACCTAGCACCACCGGTTTTCCTGAAGGTGACGGCTTGTCGCGTGTTGCCATGGTTCTCGTTAACATTGCTTATCATGACCACATGTCCGCACATCTGCCCCGAGCTGCGTGTCTTGACTTTCGTTGACAATTGGGAGGCGTTCGCCCGTGATCCCTCTCAGGTTCTGCAGGCCGCCGCTGCTCAAGAATCCTTCGTACAGTCTTGGGATCTTCAGCTTGACCCTGCCAAGACCAAGTTCTGGGCAACACAGCCTCAGGATCGTGCTTTTTTTCCGTGCAGCTGGGAGTCATGTTGCACTCGATTTCAAAGAGCTTGGCGCCCATTTTCAGGCATCTCGCAGGCAAACCAACTCCACACAAGTTGCTCGTTTCAAAGACTTAAAACCGAAGTGGCGACGCCTTGCAGCTTCAGTGGCTCCATATACGCAGAAGCTTCGTTGTCTTCGTGTGGTAGCGTGGCCCGCAGCCCTGCATGCTATCAGTATCGTCGGTGTCGGGTCGCAGCATGTTGTCTCGCTCCGAGCTGGTGCAATGGAGGGTATTGGCGCAAAGTCGCCCGGTGCCAACGGTCGGCTACACATGGGCTTGGTGGAGCATCCTTCTGTCGACCCTGGTTTTTATGCTCTTGTGTCGAGCTTTCGGGATGCGCGTGTCTTGTCATCGCAGCGTGAACTTGAGCCGTTGCTGGATCAGGTTGTTGAGTCAGCGGCACGTCACCCCGGGCCAGCCAAGGTTCTTCTGGAAAGGGCAAACGGCGTGGGTGTCAGTTGGGACCCGGGCATGCATTCGTTTGTTGATGATTTTGGTCCTCTGCGGCTGTGGACTTGCTCCCCTCAGGAAATGGAGTTCCGCTTGGTGTGGGCCTGGCAGAATGCCATCAAGTGTGATGTTTCTCATCGTCCTGGGTTTCATGGCTTGGTGTCTGCTGACCCTTTCCTTACCCGAAGGGTTTTGTTGAGCCTTCCTGTTGCCCATCGTCCCTTGGTGAAGCTCTCGTTAAATGGCACCTTCTTTACAAACGATGCCCTTCATCATCTTGGAGAAGGCGAAAGTCCGGACTGCAAATTTTGTGGTGGACCTGACAGCATTGAACATCGAATTCTTTACTGTGCACACTTTGCTGCTTGCCGTCGGCCCCCTGATTGCGTCGATCAAAGTTTTTCCATTGAGGATATTCGTCGGCTTCCCCCGTCGCTTAAGCTTCACTGCTGGGCGCGTGAGCCCCAGGGTCGGATGGCTTTGCTTCAAGCTCTCCAAAGTATTCCGGACTCCACGTCTGTCTTTGAGCATGTATTGTGTATGATCTGTTCACGGATGGCTCTTGCCTTTATCCTTCTGAGTCCTATCTTCGGGTTGCGGCTTGGGGCGTCGTTGTCGCAGGAGGCCTCGGTGCACCGGGTACACTGCTTGCCACTGGCCACCTTCCAGGGCTGATTCAATCTGCATTCAGGGCCGAGCTCACCGCGGTCATCTCTGCAGCAGAGTTTGCTGCCATCTCTCGTTCCAAAATCCGGATTTGGTCAGATTGCTTGGGTGTTGTTCGGCGTTTTGGTCGGCTCCTTCAGGGCGACTGGTCTCCAGGTCCTAGCACTCGCAATAGTGACTTGTGGTCTCGCCTGTCTGCCGTTGTTAGCTCTTGCCGCGATCGTATAGAGATCATCAAGGTAGAAGCCCACTGCGAGTCCGAGGCCCAGGCTACCTTCGTCGACGAGTGGTGTGCGCATTACAATGCGCGGGTTGACAACCTTGCTGGGACGACCAATAGAGGCCGTTCGTCGGACTTCTGGGCGCTTTGGGATACTGTGCGCAAGTCATTGGAGGCCGAGTGTTCGATCGCACAGGCCGTTCAGGCCCTCCATGGCCGAGTTGCTTTCCACTCCACCCGGGCTCCGACACCGGCAATGCCAGTGGTGCCACCTCAGCGAGCAGTGTTGCCTCCACCAGTCCAGCTTGGCCAGGAAGCAGCTGATCCGGAAGGGCGTTTGGGCCGCCGATATGGTATCCAAGCCGTTCGGCGCATCGAACACTGGTTTAGGCACTGTTTCGTTGATTCGGTTCCTCTGCACACACCAACCAGATGGGTATCCTTGCTGCAGCTTCTACTGGATTATTCGATGTCTTGTGGTTTTGCTCCGCCAGTTTTCTCTGGACAACAGTGGTTGGACCCAGGGCTCATGCAGTACGGCCAGTTGTTGACATATCATATGGGCCAGCGAACCAGATGGTTCGGGCAGGTGCTTCGAACGGTTAACGAGAGACGTCCTGGCAGCACAGCTCTTCAAGTGAAGTTGTCGTGCATTCCTGCACGGTGGTCACAGACTCGGTTTGAAGTCGTAGAGGCGTTTTTGAGCCGCAGCCTTCCTAATGGAACGGTATGTGGTCAGAACAGAGGTTGGCACAACATCGCTGTTCCTCACCAGTGCACAGACATGATAGTGCCATGATTGACACGGACAGTGGAGGTCTACGCTGCGGCCGAGGCTTTCACGCTCATTGAAAGGGTTGAAAGGGTGTAGGGTTTAGGGGTTTAGGGTTTAGGGTTTAGGGTTTAGGATCTAGGACTTATGGGGTTTAGGCTTTAGGCCTCGGTTTAGGGTTTAGGGCTTATGGGGTTTAGGGGGTTAGGGGTTTACGGTGTAGGGTTCACCGGTAGTCTCCATTGTAGTTCCTTTTTTTGGTTTGACCAAGTGTATCTTAAGGATTGTAAAAAGTATCCCCAAAAAGAAACTACAATGGCGACTATAGGTAGGCAGGTAGGCCTCAAGCTTTCGGGTTTAGGGCTTATGGAGTTCAGGGTTTAGGGGTTTAGGGGTGTAGGGTTTAGGGCTGAAGATTTCGGGTTTAGGGCTTGCACAGTTTGGGCTTGAAGGCATCAGCTTCAAAGTTCAGGGCTTTGGGGTTTACGAGGTTCCTAGCGGGGCCTCTAGGATTCAGGGTTTTGATATGTATAACCGCAACCCTGAACCCCGAAACCCTAAAAGCCTAAACCCTACACCCCTAGACCCCTAAAGCCCTAAACCCTATAAGCCCGAAACACCGTTAAATCCTAAACCCTAAACCCTAAACCCCTAAACACTATAAGCCTAAACCCCCAAACCCAAAACCCTCAACCACAGCAGGAGGCTTCAGCAGCTTCGGAAGTTTCACCAGCTGTGACTGTGATCGACGACGTGTCAGCCTCGCCGGCAACCACCATTCCAGGACTTCCAAGTCCTCAATTGAAGAGGAAACGAGCTGCAGAGGACACAGAAGGCGTGGTCGACCCGGAGGCAGGCAGACCAGGCCTTGAACCGCTGCAGTGCACGCAAGGCTTCGTGGACCCAAAGGCCGGAAGACCAGGCCTTGCAGCACTGCAGTGCGCGCAACGATTCTCGACTCCGCCTCGACGAGAACGGTCGGTGCGGGACTTCAGTCCAGAGCCAGCAGCGGAGAGCTCCGGATGGCTCTAAAGAGTGTTTTGCAGGAAGAGAAGAAGGCGACAGAAGATCCATACTTGGAGATGGACGCGGCGAAGGAGATCCCAGTGGAATCCCACGAGGAGCGGGTGGGCTATTCCATGGCGGATGTCAGCGAGCAGGTACGATGCACCTTCTGGTTGCTGTACTGCATCTCGCTACTTCACTGGGAGCAAGAAGGGCATCGGCAGCGTCGACACTCCTGTCTTTTGGGTTTAGGGCTTAGGGTTTGGGGTGTAAATGTAAATCAACCCTAAGGCTCTAAGGACTCATATTTTAAGATTGTTTGGGCCCAAAGAGCTACTTTGAGCCTTAGGGTAAGGGTCCATGTCATTACCCGTCTAGTATATGGGTAGTTCTCTAAATTAGTTCCAAATTAGGATCCTGTTCATACGAGTGCCGTACTATCTTGGGGACTTAAAAAGGGATCCCACTTTAGAGAACTGCACATATACATGCCTAAAGTCTCTATGTACGAACCCAATGAAGGCTACGGAGTGATTGCTACATAGGTACACGGAGCCGGAAGGCCTTCGGTTTCCTACTGAAAGGACTACTAAACCTAAACCCTGAACCCTCAACCCCCCCACTCTGAACCCTAAACCCTAAACCCTAAACCCCTAAACCTGAACCCTAAACCGTAAACCCCTAAACCCTAAACCCCTAAACCTAAACCCTAAACCCTAAACCCCTAAACTTGCCCTAAACCCCTAAACCCTGAACCCGAAGCACCTGCCGAGGATTCATGAAGCCATGCCAATGCTCCAGGAGGGGGTTGCCGGGAGTTCCGGAGGAATTTGGGTTTAGGGTTTAGGGTTTATGGGTTAGGGTTTAGGGTTTTGGATTTAGGGTTTAGGGTACACCCGGAGGAATTTGAGTTTTGCTATGCTAGAAACCCAAGTCATCCAGGAGGGGTGTCCGGGTGTTCCCGAGGAATTTGCTTCAGCATGTTCTGAACTCAGTGGGGTTATCCGTATTCTCGGTATATCAAGTTGTCAATCATGAATTAGACGGCCCTGTGCACAAACCACATGTTGTAACGCATTTGCCTTTCTCAGCACCCGGACCCATGCAGCACGTTGCTGCAGCATATGGTATACACCGTGATCGCATTCAGTGTGTCTGCGCCTGAGAGACCTGTCCGGAACGAGACCATCTGCTCTTTCCTGGTTCAGTCAACAGGCTCCAAAGAGGATCCTGATATCTACATGAGCCACAGCCAGATGTGTGGTTTGCAGGGCCGTCTCAAATCTCACAGAAGGGCACAAGAGCCCGTGTACGTTCGGATTTTGGGTTTAGGGTGTAGGACCCGGGTAGGATCAAATTGTGTCCCCCACCGGCGTCCTTGTTTAACGACCCCCATTTCGGGTTTATTCGTAGAGCAGACAGTAGCTCAAGTGGCATGGCGACTACGTCGGTGCTACAGCGTTTAGGGCTGCATGCCATGCTGTTGCCAACAGCACTGCCGTTGCCAATTGCAGTGCCGTTGTTGCTACCGTGTTCAACTGGCGGCAGTTCCGTTTCTGCTGCTGCTCTTGCTACGAAGTTGCCTGGAGAATAGTCCTAAACCGTACAACCTAAGCCCCTTTACCCCTATAAACTGGAAGCCCCTGAACCACAACCTAAATCCCACACCCTGAACCTTACACCCTTAACCCGAAGGACGGCATAGAGAAGATCGCCTTGAACGCATCTTGACGGCTCGGAATCAGGGCTGCTTCTTGGGGATTTGTTTTGCTGCTGGGCCTGGCTCTTCCCGTCTGCTTAATTCAGGAAGATACCTGGAATTACAGTAGGATTTCTAATATGATTGAACAAGGTATAGGGCTTCTACAAGGGTACTATAGGAGAATTGAGGATGTATTCCTTGAGTTAGGATCCCTAATATGATATTTAGGGTATACTCCTTAACTAAGGGGATGTTGGAAGGTCCTAAACCCCCAAAGTAGCTGAAATACTGGCCCAATACCTAATGAAGGCCATCAGTCTGCATACACTTTGAAATCCAGGTAGAAGAGGTTGTAACACCTTATTCTACTTACTCCGTCTTTTTTTTAAATTAAGCTTCCAGAATATGGGGAGTCCCGGCAGCAAGGGGGGTTTAGCGTTTAGGGTTTAGGTTTTTGGGGTTTAGGTTTTGGGGGTTTAGGTTTTAGGGTTTAGGTTTTGAGGTTTAGGGTTTGGGGTTTAGGGTTGACGAAGAGTCGAGCGATCAAGATTGTACCGTAACGGACGTGAGCTGTAACAATAGGCTTCCAGGGACCTGTTTATTGGATCCTTACGGGGTCTAGGGCCCTGACTATAAGGTCCTGTGAAACATAGGGTAAGATAGTAGGGACATTGACCGTTTGGTCAGATATACCTTTGCCAGTTCTAAGTATGCGAAAAGCCATGGTTTCTAGACTCTCTAGACCCTAACCTTGTTTTACGTTACCGGCAGCCCTGAACCCTAAACATGACCTCTTTTCGACCCTTGCGTTTGGCAGGCTTTAAGTGCAAGGTGCTAGGGTTTAGCGCTTCAGGACGTCTTGGTCTTAGGGGTCAGCGGTTTTTAGTTTCCTCCCTAGGGGTTGTCGGTTTTGGGTTTACTTGTTTGTCACTTTTAGTGTGTGGGGCTTTGGGTTTAGGGCTCAGGGTTCAGAGGCGTAGTTTCTTTTTTGTTTTCTGGTTTTCGGCCTACACTTTCGGATTTTGATTGTGGCACTGCAGCTGTGCTGAAGGTATGGATTCGTGATCGTCCTTTGCCGCGAGACATGACGATCTTGGAGAATCTTCTCCAGTCATAGCTGCCTCAGTAGTGGGTTGAGGCTTAGGACCGGGTGCGGAAGAGAAGATAGTAGAGACAAAAACACAGGGAACTGCAGGTGCACATGCAAACTGAATAGCATACGCATCTATGGCTATCTGTACAACTATGTGTGTATGTATGTATATATATATATATATATATATTCAGATCGGTATAGCTGTTGAAATATCGGTATCATTGTCTATATCTATACCTAAACCTGCGTCTGTAGCTACAGCAATAGCTATTGCCGATATCTATCTCAGTCTCTGTAACTCTCTGTCTGTGTATTTCTCCATGTCCCTACCTTTCTGTCTCTCTTTATTTTTACATCTATATCTGAATCTGTATATACGTATGCATGTGCCAGCGTGATGCGGGTCTTGACCCAGTTGTTGTGATATTCTTGTGGGAGACCCTCAACATGAGGGGCCCTTAGGCCGTTATTAAGGGGGTTTAAGGTTTAGGGTTTAAAGTTTAGGCCCATAGGAGATAGTCGCAGCGAGGGACATCGGAGGTAGAGGAATCATGCTGTGGCCAAAATCCCGCCCTTGTTGAGGCACCATGCCCTAAACCTTAAAACCCTAAACCCTGTCTCATGAGTTTGTAAGCTAGGTTCCCCAGTAGTACCCTTTTGCGCTTCTTCTCTGGGAGTCTACTTCTTAAAGCCGAATATTAGGAGAAATGGGTACCCATCTTATTAAGGGGTTACTGGGGAACCTAGTGAGTAGCTTGGCGGTAGGCCATGTAGCCTTGTAAACATTCTGCAGGCCCGGCCTATGTCCCCAAACCCCGAACTGTAAGCCTTCTTAAACTACGATAAGGCTCAATTCCACTGTACCCTAAAATCCTAAGTACCTACACAGTAGAATGTAGGGTTTCCATAGTAATATAGTAGATACTCCTGAACCCCTGAACCCTAACATCCCACAGGCCTGGACCTGAACCCCAAATCCCAAACTCAACTTAAACCTTGAAACCCCAAGCCCTAAAACCCCACACCCTAAAGGCCGTACAGTCCTAAACCATGAACACCAAATCCCAAACTCTACTATGCAGACAATGATGACGAGTTGAGATGGAGGAAGGGACAGCGCGAGCGGATCGTTTGCCAAGAAAAGTCGCCACCCACTCTATCGGGTCTCAGGCTTTCGGGGCTGAAGGGGGCCTCTAAAGGTGCCTCTAGGAGTTTAGGGTTCAGGGGTTCCCTTCTTCGGTTTCCTAAGCAACTATTTACATAGTAGAATGTAGGGTTTTCTATGGCCGGATGTGCTGTTATGATGTGGGAAGGGAGCACGCATAGCAGTACCCAGGAGCCTGTGGGATTGGCGATTGGAGTCTCAGGGTTTATTAAAGGAAAACTAGAGGTGGGGAGTTGGGCTTCTATACGGCTTCTATACGGCTTCTACAAGGTATATAGACCTTCTATAAGGCTCCTATAACGGTAGCTACCCACCTGAAAATGTCCTAGAATTTAGGGTTCCGGGTTTTGGTGTTTGATGGGGGCAAGGATTGTGGTTGCAGGGTTTAGGGTTCAGGGTTGCAGGCTTTTCGAGTTGGGTATAGACAGGGGGTGGAACAGTTAGTTATAATGTCCCCTTCTAGCCTCGATTCCTATAACAGACCCTGCGACACTATTAATTACATACTACGCTAAATGCTATACTCTAAACCCGAGGCCCTAAGCCCTTAACCCAAAGGCCCTGAACCCTAAACA
>CAJNJA010007262.1:0-16272 GCA_905231915.1 Symbiodinium necroappetens
GTCGCCCTCCGTGGGGTTTAGGGTTTAGGGTTTAGGGTTTCGAGTTTAGGGTTTAGGGTTTAGGGTTTAGGGTTTCGAGTTTAGGGTTTAGGGTTTAGGGTTTAGGGTTTCGAGTTTAGGGTTTAGGGGTGGGTTGCCAAGCTCGTTGCTTCGGATTTCGACTCTCAGGCGGCACAGGCTTCACGACAAGGGTGCTTTCCTAAATCAGGGTCCTCTTTATAACGCTGCCGCACTGTATTGGGACCTGAAAAGGGACCCGAATTTAGAGAACAACTGAAAGCTACCCACAAGCCTCCCAACCACACCTCAGTCCAGAATCAACCCAGCATGCGGGTTTCCGCCCTCACGCTCGGACATGCCAGGGGCGAAGCTCTTGGTGCATAGCCGGTTAGAGACAAAACCCCCATTTGTTCTTTGACAAACCCCATGCGAGCTTAGGCTTTCGGGTTTCCGGGGGTCCGCCGACTTGCTCCTGAAACAAGGCTTCGAGCGTCTGGGCTTGGGGGGTGTAGGACTTGGCAGGACTGGGATTGAGAGACTCTTCGGGCTCTGAGGATTGAGATTTGGAGTTGAGGGTAGCGTCTTGAAGTATCTCGGTGATATCGAGGATCCTAGCATATGAAAGTCACAAAGGGCCACTTACAGGTCCTTTGTGAAACTCCCGATCAGGGGTAGGGGATCGGAAGTTACATGTTAGCGCTTCTACCCCGGGCTATGCTGATTCTGGGATCCGCCAGCGAAGGCACATGCCTGGTTCTCTGTTGAGGCCATATTAACATGATCATTCTTAATCCGGTTCCCTGTTGCGGCCATATCAAAATGATCACTCGCAATCCGGTTCCGTGTTGAGGCCATATTAACATGATCCTTTTTAGTCCGTATTGGGGCTTTGTTATAGGACCCAGATACAGGATCACAGGCAAGGTCTTGGGCTTCAGGCTCCCCGCTTAAGCTTTCCAAGGGTGGAGTGTGCGATGTCCAGTCCAGGTTTTCGGTCTTGGGGCTTCAGGTGTTGAATCTGCGATTGGAGGCTTTGGGCTTTAGAGTTTGTAGTTCCTGCTTCATGGCTTGAAGAACCAGACCGTCCACTTCCAGTTGAAGACTTAAACTGAACCACGCACCTTAATGCTTAATCTCTGAACCAGTCTCCAACAAAGAGTTTGTGAGTTCAATGCCTCAGGAAGCTTGCACAAACAGAACATGCACACGAGCTCGAAGGGCTCGCAACAGTTCAGTCATTCCACATGAAGCCGATACAATGCTACCAACTAGCACGTCCCCTATACGAGTTGCAGACATGCTTGCAAGCCGTGCTATTGTTTTCCGGCGAAGTCGTCGCGGTAACCTTGGCCTGAAGCTGGTTTGTGCAGGTGTTTCTATGATTTGCGACTACTGCTGCCCCCTGAAGGCCCAGCATTAACAAATCGACATCATGAGTTTTTAAGCTCCTCGTTATAGCAGCCAGTGCCATTCCCGTCCATCATCATGGATAGCCCAGTTCATACGACTAAGCTGCAGCTACTCTTGTGTAGAATTAGGTGTTTGGCACATAGACAGTGGCTGTAATGACAGTGCTGGTCATGGTCGTCGTCGTGGTGCAGCAGTATCAGTGGCCAGGAGCACGAGTAGGAGTAGCAGCAGCAGCAGCAGCCGCAGTGTAGCAGCAGCAGCAGCAGCAGGAGGAGGAGAAGGAGGAGGAGTAGTAGGAGTAGTAGTAATAGCTGTAGCAGTAGGAATGGGAATAGTCGTCGTAGCAGTAGCCGTAGCAAGAGCCAGTGGCAGTGGCAGTAGCAGGAGCAGGAGCAGTAGTAGTAGTAGTAGTAGTAGTAGTAGTAGCAGCAGCAGCAGCAGTAGCAGTAGCAACAGCAGCAGCAGTAGCACTGGCTGTGCTAACAGTGCCATTTGGTGAAGATGGTGATAGGATCAGGAGTGACAGGTGAAATAACAGTCACATCGTGAGGGTTAAAACCATCGGTAATGTGGGGCTTACTCTCGCAGGCAGAAGAAATTGCTAGTATTGTTGGTGCTGTCAGTGTGCTGTTGTTCGATTTTCGGCGTGCTTGCTGCACCCATTGTCTGGCACATCGAACTTGCTTCACTGAACAACATTTTTTGCCTCCCACCTTGTTAGAACATCAGTGCTTAGGGTTCCACTGCTGCTGCTCCAGGGTGCGTGGAATGCCAGTCATGCATTCTGGATACTGGTCGTCTAAAAACGAAACACCCTCGGGTTCAGCGTGCAGGACTTGGCCGGTGAACGCTGGGAAACGAGGAGCGGCGAATTTCAAGCTCCTTCCCTTGCTTCACAAGAACCAAACCGAGCAAGACAGGTGGACGGTTGTCAAACATTCAACAAATCCGGCAATCTATTCCTTGCCGAATTGGGTTACGAACACACAAACCGTAAACGAGAATGAACCACAAATTTCGACAACTGCACATCTGACCAAGGTGTAATTGGTGCACTGCGGCAGCTGCAAGAAGGGCACACAACTTTGTGAGCTCTAGGCTCAGTCTTGAAGGACAACGGTATGCGTTTTGGTGCCTCGTGCCCCAGGTACAGCTGCACGATGTCCATTCCCGGAGGAAACAAAAATTCATGGTCTGGAAGATAAAATTTGGGCTCGCGAGCCTTCGGACTTCGCTTAGGCGTGCGAGAGTAGACTTTGCAAAAGCCGTGGGCCCTGCATGACGCTGCATGAATATGGTGCTCTTGGATAGAACCGGGACAGTTGCAATCTTCATGCTCCGACGAATGGCTTTGCCTAAACACGTCCAACACAGACCAGAGACTAATTAAATTAGGCTCGCATCATGTAAAGTTAGGGCCGCCGAGTTTTCGCTGATCGATGCTCCGAGTCCCACGAATGAATTCACACTCAGCTTTTCATTGCTGATCTGAAGTGGCCCGGCCCTGGCAGAGCAATGTAAGCCTTGGCGGAGAGCAAAGGGAGGCGCCCGGCATCGCTTACTTGGGGGATTGGCGTGCCTTAGCCGAAAGTTGCGAATACTGCCTTATTCCTGCTTTTGACCCTGCTGACTATACGGCTAAGAAACTGCTTTGCTGCTGCAAAGCTCCAAACAGCGAACCAGCAAGAAAGGTTGGTACATTGTCACGGCTTACACCAAATCGGTAATAATTTCATGGTTGATTCTGTCGAAGAAATATCACTGACCACGAAAGGAATACTGAGAAGATTCAGAGCATGACCCAAGATAACAACGAAAAGTACACCCCGACGCATCCTGAACATGAGGGCAAAGGCTTTCAAAAGTGCCACAGCTATCTCAAGGATCAGATAAGCTTCTCAAGTAGAGTATGTACTAATTATTACTCGCAGCTGTATGGAGCACCTGAAACTACTCAACAGCAACAACCGACTGAACAGCGTGAGTAGCGCAAGGGCACTGCTAGCCATCACGCCATCAAGACAACAACTCAAACCTCAAGTCAGAGAAAAAAGGCACGACGATGTTGGAAATGCTGGCATGAACCGCATCAGAAACATGCGAAAAATCTAGCAAATCTACGGTTGTTTCGCTGTACTGCAATGTTCATTCTCGATGAAATTTGTCGCGGCACCACAGCAGCAAGCGCGAGGCCACCGTAAGAGCAAGCCTGCATCGGTTTCATTCGGGGCGTAGTTAAGCTTTATCACTCAGTGTCTGGGGCTTGCCAAGTGTTGGATGGGAAAATTTTTTCCCACCCGCCCAGCTGACGCAATGGGCTAATTAGGGTTTAGGGTGTAGTCCGATTCCGCTTTATTGCCCGGGGCACCATCGGCCGTCAGGGCAACAACCCCCTGAACTCTAGACTACTGGTTGCAACATGCCTGCAACTGCGTCTGCTGGGAATCCGATGAACTCTAGACCCTACACTATGAATCCCAAGCCACCATCAACCCCAACCTCCCAGCAGCACTACTCCTCTTACTCCTTATACATCCACCTTATCATCTTCCTGAAGCCTTAGTCTAAATATCATGCCCCCAAACTTTATAGCCCCAGACTTCCTTGCCTGCCACGCGCAAAAGGCACGGCCTTCCCAAAGCTGCACCAAATAGCTCAAGACCAGGCCGATGGCATAGGCCACGTACCTCCAACCCAAACACTGCGAGAGGTTTAGGGGTTGGGGTTTATGGTTTAGGTCTTAGGGTTTAGAAGCAATGGTGCTCATGAAGGTAATCATGAAAAGGGGAAATGGTAAAGGTTCGTGGAACTTCAGGCAAAACCCTAGAACCCTAAACCCCTAAAGCTGCAAGTCAGTACGTCATCCATCCAGGGTTGACGTGACCGGCGCCGATTCTGTGTTATTTGGCAAACACCCTAGATTCCCCCGAATGTAGGAACCTGATTAAGAAACCCTGCCCCAAAACCCCACAATATGGGGATTCATCATATGCAGAACCCTTTTCAAGACCCAGGGTTTTCCTAATCAGGTCCCGATTTTAACCTTGAACCTCTCAGCCGAGCAGCTTCGCGATGGAAGTGAGATTCCTCATCTGATCAGCCACGAGGAAGTTGTTGAGGATGAGGCACCCCGCGAGAATCCAGGTGTTACTGTCCCAGCCTCCCAAGACAAGACTGCACGTGAGGGCGAGGGACCCTTCAGCCTGAGTGCATGTGCGTTTGTGGACTCTGTTGTGACATGAGACATGCAGATACTAGGGAAAGCAGAGAGCTTGTCTTGCTTGTCTTGTCTCCATTACTCCATTACCCTACACATGTACTGATGCGTACCTCGTGTCTGCACGAGAGCGAGAAAGAAAGAGAGAGAGAGAGAGAGAGAGAGAGGGAATTAGACTTAGATGTAGACTTAGAGTTCGTGTGTGTGTGTGTGCATATAGAGACAGGTATGCAGCTGCCCACTTGATGCTTCACGGGGACATGTCACACATTGAGATTCAGTCTCGAATGCTACGACCATATGCGTTGCATACTTGGGCTTCTCAGAGTTCTACCGTTATGATTCCCTAGATAACAGTCTCTGGCTTCGTAGGATTTCGCCTAAACGCCGATGCTCGCCACAGTACAGTACCTGTCCATACTGTCTTGAACTATTCCATCTGTCTCAGTCTCCTTGAGTCAAACCGAACTCGTGTATGTGTCAGTCGGATGACGCCTTGTGTTCTTGTTTTAAGAGCTGTGTTCGTTGTACACTTTCACGGAGCCATGTCAGGGTTTAGGGTTTAGGGATAGGGTCGGCAATGTTACTGCTCACAAGAGCCAACCTCTTCCTGCATGCCTTACGAGCTGAGCCACGTGGAAGGCACATGCCGGTTTCGAGTACGGAAGTGGGGCAACTAGCAACCAGACACAAGCATAAAGCAGCATCAATGCTATGGAATGGTCTTCCTTGAATCTGGAAATCCTATGTGCCAACTCCAAAGCCCTAAACCCTAAACCCTCAGCCCCGCAAGCGATCCAGCCTCCAAAGAAGGGAATGCGAGGATCTCCGGCACTCACATCATTGGGCAGGTGTGAGAAGATATCGTTGTGCCAGCGGTCTGAAAGGATGCGCTCGCACACGTTTCCCATGAAGAGCGCCACCGTGAGGGCTCCGATGATCGTTGCTGTCTTGAAATGTACTTGAGTGATCCAGAGGGGTACCTGCTTCGTCTCCTTGTGCTGCAAGAAGTACTCGGCATGCACTGCACCACAGCAGCTGACCAGGCACTTGCCCAGGACTAGGGGCAAAGCAATCAGGATCCCATCTGGAGAGGCCGCGATCCACGTTCGGTCGACTCCCGCAGTCATTGTATCCCCTAAGTCATGGATGACATGGCCCACGCACAGCAGCGTAATGACGAAGAGCAGCTGCCTCAGCGGCGCTGCTGCAACCACCGTATCTGCTCATTGGAAACATGTGTACAGACATAAAGACATGCAGGCGTTCATGTTGAACATCGGCGCAGTCGTTTCAAGCAATTTTGTCCCCGGCCACAAGAAATCCTGATGCGTATCTGCGCTATGTATACGTATATATATATATATTTTTTTATTTATTTATTTATTTATGTATTTGTTTATACATATGTATCTATTTATTTATTTATACAGAAATCTATTTATTTATTCATGCATTTATTTGTTTATTTATCTTTCTCTCTCTCTCTATGCATACCCATGTATGCCTGTGGGCAAGTACGTATGCACTCATGCATGCATGCGTACACACCTCCATCCATCCACACATCTTGGCACTCGCGCTCGACCAGGTCAGGCGAGGTTTATGGCGGTATCCCAACATTCCTGGGATCATCTCGAGCCATCTCCCAAGCTAGCTTCCTGGGCGCTTCTGTGTTGAACAGAAAGCTAACGATGATTACGGACGCTTCCGGTACACAGTATCACATTATGGAAGCCCTCATAGTAATCGGACATGCAGCCATGGCTACATACATACATGAATGTATACATACATACGTGCATACATGCGCGCATACATACGTACACACATGCATTCATACTTACATACATTCATGCAAGACCCAAGTACACATATATGTATACATATGAATACCTGCAACAACTGACGAAAGTACAACACACGCGTGTGATATGAATGTGTATATCTATGTGTGTATGTATATATATATATATGTGTGTGTGTGTGTATATATATATATAAGTGAGTATGTGTGTATTTATGTATGCATGTGTGTGTGTAAGTGTGTGTGTCATGTATGTATACACAGACAATCTAGGCCATGCGGCTTCGTGCATCAGAACGCATTTAAGGGTGCTGAAATCTTGGGAAGGCGCGTCGACAACAAAAGACGCTGTCTGCAAGCACATTAGACTACATGCATGATGTCCATGAAACGGCATGTGCTCATGTACATGCATGTCTACATTACGTGCGCAAGCATCTGTGCAAAAAGCAAGCATGAATCCAAACAGGTGCACAAATGCACATATGCCTAAATCCTGCAAGCTAGCGAAAATCTAGAAAAACGAAGTGTTTTTCCTCCGAGTTCGGGACACCCAACACATTAGCCAAAACAAAAAAAAAACTAAACACTATACACATAGTCCAAGCCACCATTGCATCCAAGTTTGACCGCGGTTGAGCAAGACACATCTGAGCAACGCACAGAGAGGCAACCTGAGCTGGGCGGCCACGAGCAGCGTGGTGCCGGACACATTGCCTGGGTTCTTGCTACACTTTACTTCATAAGGAGGAGATACGTGTATAAATATCTATATCTATATATACAGATAAAGACATACAGGGAGAGAGAGAGAGAGAGAGAGAGAAAGAAAGGGTCCGTGACGATGTATTTCCTGGTCTTGCTCATTTTGAAGTAATATCTTCTACAAGAACCCTAAACCCAAAACAGTAAACCTCTAAGGCCCTAAACCCAGTTGCGGGCAGCAGCCAGGTCCATCAGGTCGCCTATGGCGTAAGTGGCTCCTTGTGTAGGGTGTTCTGGGGTTTAGGGTTTAGGGTTTAGGGATTTAGGGTTTAAGGATTAGGGATTAGGGATTTAAAGCTTAGGGTTTAAGGGTTTCGACTCCCACACTCGAACTGTGCAGGCTCGGATTCAGAGTTTACGGTTCAGGGCTAAGGGCATAGAATGGCACAACTGTTGGACAAAGCCTTGCACCAGTTTAAGTACCTTAAACAAAGAGGAATCACGGTACATTCCGTGGAACGAAGACAATGAGCATTTCGTCTGTCAACCCATACGCTGATTAACAAGATTGTGCAACATCATCACACGTCCAATATGAACATGCTACTGTTTATCATTTATCAACATGCACAACACCCACAATTGCAGCAAAGCTCATGATTTACACGATGACCTACACCCTATTTTCCTACACCTGATACCGTTTCAACAGTTGCTTGGCTCCGACAGGCAAGACGATCTTGATGGATCGCCAGTCGAGCAATTGCTTGACTGCCTAGACAGCATGCAAATCAACATAGGTTTGGCGAGGTCTACGGCGTTGAGGGTTTAGGGTTGCGGAACTATTCGCTCTACTGTCTAGGGTCTGGTAGCACGGACTGAAAGTAACAGTCTTTAACATTCAAGCTGCCTGTCGATTCGGCATCAGAACAAGTGTTGCAAGCACGCCCAAGGCCACAGTGACCATGGCTTCAAACAGCACGACAGTGAAGGGCTCATAGACGTAGTGGCCCTTGCAATGCTTGAACTTGGTTTCGCAAACCTGACAACTCGCACCGGAGGCGATGGCATCATGGCATGCCCCCGAGTCAAAGAGAGGCTTTGTAAGGCTGCCTCCCTTCAGGTTCGGCAACAGGGCTCCCATGCCAGCTACCAGCAACACCCGAGACGCCATCTCTAGCACTGCCATGGCGTCGGCAAAAGACTGAAAAAATGGTACACAGCGTCTGGTGCATTCGGTCTGAGTTGTCTAGAGCTATGCATGGGCTTCTAAAACCAGATGCTCCACCAATGAGCTTGAACACAACATTGCAGAGATGGATGGTGCAGGTACAAGAGCTTCAGCTTCAGACACACAAATAACTCGTGGTCCGACTCTGTGCACATCGATGCAAACACATAGGTCGACAATTATACCAGCGACGACCCCAAACAGTCAATAGTTGTATCACTGAGTTGAAGCGCACGCGTGTAACAGAAACCCAGCAAACTAACTGCGCTCCCACACCCAACCCGCCCCAAGCCAAGCCAAGCCAAGCACATTCGGCGGGTTTGTTTCTTGCCAATGGCATTTTGTCCCTCGGCCATGACCTGACAGACTGATGCAATGACGTTTGCAATTACCGATGACGAAGCAATGGTCACTTCAAGCTCAAAAGCTTGGCATGATGCTGCCATTGTGAAACCCTCCACCACCCCTGGTATCATACTCCGGGCTGCTTGAGTTGAAGGCTGCACGAAGGATCCTGGCACATCCAAACCTAACTCACCATGTATGACCAGCCTTGGCAGTTTTGTGCAAAAGAAGCACTGCCGGCGACTTGTCTCTGCGATCTCCCCAACCGGCCCAGGCCTATCCAAAGCCAGGAGGACCATTCCAGCCCCGAGCCCTCGGACAAGACACCCGGCCCAAGCGTATCCAAAGCCAGGAGGACTATTCCAGCCCCGACCCCGCGGACAGGCCAACAGACAGTAGCGCAGACACTTATTCTGGCTTATTCTGAGGAAAGGACCCCAATACAAAAGGCACTCTGGACTTAGACTGGCCAACTCGATTAGCCCACGCCTCGGATCAAGCGGCACTGGCGCAGTGGGCACCGGTGCCTTGACAGCAGAGAGCAACAGCCAGTGCTTGCTCATGTCGTTGCGAGCGCCTTCAGCCTACTCACATCACGGCAGTACCCAACTACGGGTCGACAGAGAAGACGGGCCCAAACCTCCCACAGACAGTGACAGGCATCGACTCTGGCATTCGGCAGGCGGGCGGAACTATGAGTCGTGTGTAGGTTGGGTTTAGGGCTGAGAGGAGTAGGCAGCAGAACATTTTGCGGCCCCTCTCCCAATGCGTGAACACCAGACTGTCTTCTTTGGACAGCTCTCCGTTCGAGAAGTCGGACACACAAAATCTTTACACTGAACTTTACACTACTCTCTCTGCCACGCTGTGTACACAGGCATGGCAGGGGAGGGCCAGCTCAGGACAGGGCCGGGAGGTCTCTTACTCACTTTGATTCCGGTGGCCGTGGAAGCCACGCGGGCTGAGCCACAGCTCACAGCCGCAGACCTAAGAGGCTGCGAGTGCTGGACCCATGGCCTCCAAAACCCTAAATCGCTCTAAATGCTAAACTTCTAAACCATTCCGGACACGAAAGCTTAGACACCGGAGCATCTCGGACCCCTTGTGCACAGACTTGTAATTGTACAGGGCCGCCTGGATCTCAGAGCCGCTGCACTCGGAACCCTAAAACCCCAAACCTCGAAGCACCTGTTGCTACTGGACTCAAGTCTAGCCAGACTAACCTCGAAGCCCCAAACTTCCAACCCCAAACCGACTGCTTGGGTTGAGGGCGTAGAGCAGAGGCGCAGGATCCTAACAACCCGGAATATGATTGCAGTATTGCAGTATGAATGGGCACAGCATAAGCATCAGCAAGTGCCATCATAATTACGGAAGCTGATAGTAAACACAAGTCACAGGTGAGCATAGCAAGAACCCAAAACTCCAGCCAAAGAAGCAGTAGTGAAGCAAGCGTTCCAGGGACCACAATGCGGCAAGAGCGGCCTTCATCCGTGGAAAATCACTTCTTCTGCTCGGCCTCTGTCCCAGAGCAACGGACCCCCATCTGGGCCTCCCAGACTTTCACCATGGCCCCTGAGCTGGCAGCTTTTTTGCACAGAACCCACAACTCTCTAACTCCTGTCACTATTTTTTGCGAAATTGGGCCACGACGCTTCAACAGCCTTCAATCTTCCCCCTCAGTTCAAGATTTTGTCGGGCTTGGGTGCTCGACAATACTCCCAAAATCTTCGTGTTCAAGCTTTTCGCTCCCATGAATACCCAGGCTGTTTTTTGCCTCCTACTTCGCAAGGACAGGCCCGGATGTCAACGCTGACTACCCCCCAAATCCAAAACCCTAAACCCGAAACCCTGATGACCCAGGCCTAGGTTTTGGGCTTGTTCACAGCTTTACGACGAGAAGACGGCCGCTGAGTCACGGGCTGCTGCCCCTCATCCCTTATTTCTGTGGCAAGTCTTTCATGTTTAGGGAAGCACGAAACGACGACCGGTCGTTTGCAACTTCAACAGGCTGATCGAGCACACATTCGTGGATCACAAAACACTGCGAAAGAACAGGTGGCCAAAGATCACCAGGCAGAAACCATACTGCAGCCTAGACGATGCGCTGTAGGCAAACGACTCAGGGAAGACAAAAGACCTACAACATGTCAACCAATCCCCACTATAGTCAACACCACCAATACTCTTGCTAGTATTGTTATTGTTACTGCTATTTTTCAACCTCTTAATGCTGTTGCTACTATTATTGTTGTAAGTCTTTTGTTTCTTTTACAATTATCATAATCATCCTCATCATCAGCATTATCATCAATATCGCCATCATCATCATCATCATCACATCATCACATCATCATCGCCATCATCATCATCATCATCATCAAGGTCAGTGCAAAAGGCTGGGGCTTCAGCCCAGCTATCCTTTTCATATAACAGCGTGCGAAAACACGTAGCCCATAGATAGACCCTGCCAAAAGGACAGGGGGATCCCCCAATCAAGGACGGCTAATCTCCAAAAAAAAGCCTTACAGTATGGCTTGTCTTACCGCTCGGTCTTGCTGCCATTTTGTCCAAGACTCCCTTGTGCTCCTCACCGAGACCCATAGCCAGCGCTCGCTGGTACGTGGCCAACGTAGCCGCAACGACGGGGGGTACCGGGAGGCCTTGCGGGGTTTCGGGTTCAGACTTGGATTCTAGGGCTTCAGTCGCACTGGTACTAGGCTTAGAGTAGAGTTCTCAGCTCTCGCACTGCAAGCCACTGCAAGCAGCAAGGTTTAGCGTTAGATTCCAGGTTCGCCGGTTTAGATGTTCTGGTTTAATTAGGGTTTAGGGTCTCGCAGCCCATGAATCCTGAGCCCTAAAGCCCCTGACCAAAGTAAACCCAGTTGTGACAGTGGGGCTTCGCACCGAAGAGGGCACCTTGCGCAGAGGCCGCCGCTACCAGCGTCTCCAGGTCTTTGAAAGCCGCCCCCATGGGAAAGCCGTGCTTCGGCGCCTCGAACTCACCTTGAACACTCGGTGTAATGGAGGGGCCTCGATAATTAGACGAAGGTTTTGAGGCATATTGCAGCAAAATTAGCATGAGCATCCCTAAGAAACAAGATTCGCGATTTTCGGCGCTTCTATATTACCTATTGCAGCTTAGGGTTCAGGGCGCATGGTTTAGGGCATGGCGTCGGGGAGAGGGTAGTTGAGACTTCAGGATCCCCGGGATATAATAACATATATTAGGTTTTTCATGCTTCTCCACGGCCATGTGTCTCCGTTGCTTTTGGTCGGCCTCGAAGCTTCGAGCTGGTGGAGACGCCTTCGGGCCAGTAAAGGGCCCGCGTTGTGTTTTGAGCCTTGGGGACCTCGCTTGCCCCAGGCGAAAGGACCCTGGATTCTTCAAGAAATGAAGAAGAAAACAGAACAAAAAAGACTAGAATGTCATGTAATATAAACAGATACAACATACTGTAATTACCACAATATAAGGATAGTACAATGTGCCAGCTGTATCCACCAGGCTGCGCTGCAAGACCAAAGGGGCCCATTGATTGAAACCAAAGGACCTGGGGCATCTGCAGAGTGTTGAGGCGTTGGCCTTCCATGTGCTCGGGTTCAAAGCGCAACTTCGGTCAGGAGTATGTTTCCATGTACACATACGTAAGTACACAAACATACCTGCTCCATGTATACCGTGTCCACACAAGTATCTTTTCCTAGGGCCCCAAGACCGGAACCAAAGGCCAAGCCCAGGTGCTGCCCGGTTCCCGATGTGACGGCGTCCACGAAGGCCGGCATCGGCAGCCCCGCGCGCAGGGCGAAAGGGAGCATTTCGGCCATGGCCGCGCAGCTGACGTTGTAGAGGCCTTGCCGGCTCTTGGCTGGGCGGCAACTGTTCGGGGTGGTGGCAGAGCGTGAAGGAAACTGGATAGTGGACAGCATGACCGCAAGTGTCCAGAAGGCTTGGAGGTCATGAAGATCAGCAGCGCCAGCCGAAAGCCTCGAGTGCCCAAAACCTTGAGACCCCAGAACCCTAAACCCCAAAGCTTAAACCCTAAACCTTTTGGCTGAGGAATGGACAATTGTTCAAAGCCTTCGCGAGTTGACCGTTGCCGACTTCACCCATGTGCCTCGCTCCGGCCGGCAGGGATGGGTTTTTTCGGTTCTATTGACTCTATTATGCTCCCTAAGGATTCTATAGGGCTGAGGGTTCTATAAGAGTTCTATGCAACATATAGGTTCAGGGTTCAGGCGGGTTAAGGGTTAGTGCTTTCGGGGTTTCGGGCCGGGGCTGCTTTCGGGCTACAGCTCCTGAGAGCTTAGGGCTTTCATGCCGAAAGCACCGCCCAGTTAGCAAACACAGCCTGCGTGGCCCTCTTCTGAAGCGAAGGCAGGAGTAGGAGCATGCTATGAGGGTCACGCGGTAGCACGCATGTCGAACCCGGAAAGCGGCACACAACGACGCAAGAAGCTGAGAAGGGGCCCCACAACACTCTTCAACTTGAACTCAAGTCTGACAAGATCACCCCTGGCCCCAGGCCCACAGCCCAGTCGAAATCAGGATCGTGGTGGTCACGATGATTCTACCGCGAGGCACCACTGCCTATGAGTGCCTGCAGCAGTTGTAACTGCAGCGAAGCATGTTTCTTCCGCTCTGTGGCGCTTGCTAGTCTCTAGCACCATACTGGCAACAATCGCAAGACCAACATGCCAACATACTCGTGGTTCAAATCTTGGCAACCCCAAACCCAACGAGAAAATAGCCATAACCCCACATCCTCACCCCAAACGCAGCCGCCAGGAAAGGCCCAGCTGAGGGACAGGATCTTCGTAGCAAAGGTTCCCAGGAAAGGTCGGGCTGCTTCCAGGTGCTTCTCGGAGCCACCCACCTTCAGGGGTGGAGGGGCGGAGATGGGTTTAGGGTTTACGGTTGAGGCATAGGTTTGGGTTTCCTTGGGCAAGAATTGCACCACGCCGACCAAAGCCTGAATCCGAAACGCAAAAAAAATTAAACTCCTGTCCTGCAAATGCCTGTGAAGCCGTAGGCGACTCGCTCCCTGGGCATATTTTTCCCGTACCTCGATTCCCTGCCCTCATGTCTATACATACACAATCGTACACATGTATGCACGCAGAGTCCTCTATCAAGAAAGGAACTCTTCAACGATCCAATTATCGTTTAGCCCATCTATCTTTTCACATATGCACATGTCGTCACGCCTGGGTAGGCCCAGGACTAGCTGCATGCCGCATGAAGCCCTCCCCTACTGCAAATGGTCTTAAACTATCCCGGAAGACTTGAAGAGGAACTCCGAAAACTGCGGGCACCCGGACGCTCACTGTATCCGGCACTGCTTTTTGAGAACACCCACCATGGATGTGAGCGTCCCCGCAGCTGCCCGCGCAGGGGCCCCAGTCACGGGTGCATCAAGGAAGCCAACACCTCACGAGCGGGATATGCGGTGGATGGGGTGTGAATTTGGGCTTGGGGCATATCATACAGGATGTACCTTTTAGGTCGAGCGCTTTCAGGATTCAGGCATCAGCACGTTCAATGCCTTCACCGTCAAGGATCTTGCATTCCGGGTCTACAGTGTCTGGGAGTTCGCCTGGGGGTTCAAGCAGTAGCCACAGACTCGGCAGTCGTGGTTAATGCTTTTCCGTGGCTGAGGGCTTCGTCCTTGCAAATGGCTCCTTCATTTAGAATGAGGGGCTCTTGATTGTGGCAAGCGTGTGGTGTACAGAGCAGTGCGGAGTGCCACATTCAGAGAATGGGTGCACTGCCAAGGTTGTGGGGCTTCACAGATCATTGCAAAGCTTGTGGGGCTCCCTAAACCCTCAACCATGGGAGGCAGACGCCGAATAAGTTTGGGAGGGCTCCAGGTCTTGGATATTTACAAGTTCATAATTTTTAGGGCTTAGGGTTTAGAGGTTTAGGGGTTTAGGGTTTCGACTCGCACGCTCGCAGAAGCAGGCACGGCTTCAAGACAATCAAGCACGCAAGACGACGAAGCTGCTATTCAGCTACTAATCAGCCGCGTGCGACGGCAAAACACAAGACCAACCACATTGCAACGGGACCTTTCAGCACTCACACACGGACATGCCTGACAACAGGACCTTCAGGGTTTAGGGTTTGAGCACTACACCTGTAAGCCCATGAGGAGCGCTACATTTACCCACAGTCGAACAAGCGGGATCCTCCAAAAACGAGGGCGCCTCGCTGACCCAGCTGCTGCGCTGCCTCAAGGGCTTTTTAGTGGGGAAGCTTCCGATGTTTGCGTCTTTGTTTTGTATGCTCTAGGAGAAACTTCGGGTTCAAAGCTCACGTGCTTCAGAGTGTGTTTTGCGCAGGCTTGTAAAGTCGCAGCTCGACAATCGTGGGCAGCCCCCAAACCTGGCACACGTAGACGCAGCGAGCTGCACTGGAAGTCAAAGACCAATACCTGCGGAAGGGCTGAGAAGAAGCCTTTACACTGCTCCAACCGATTTGTTCATCACCTGCCGCTCTGCCACCGCTTCCTCGGTATCTCCATGGCCTGTGATTGGGTGACGTCATAGCTGGAAGAAGCTTGGCGGCTCAATCCGTCAACGCCTCGTGCGGAACAGCACTTAACTTCACGCTCACCACGGAGCTGATGCGTACTCGGACTTCTAGTGCTCCACGGAGCCGCAACCTCGGAACAGCCCATCAACCTGGATGGCGATGCTGCTGCTTCCTACATGGGGTGCGTCGAGCGCCACGACCGATTGCCTTTGCTGCAATGTCCGGTACGAAACACAAACGGATCCTTGCCTGTGCTTGGCTCGTCGAGGGAGATGAATGCTTTTGCAACGAAAAGCTTCCTCTTGTTAGAACATCCGGATCAACGGAAGCGGTAGATGTCCAGGGTCAAAGATCCCTGTCGGGGCCGCTGCACGATGTCTGGATGATGGGTGCGGCCTTGCGAAAGATGTCAAGCCAAAGGAAGAGTTCCACCACGTATATCACCATTACACCGTTGAACAGCACGAGGCCAATATTCGCCGTGAGGATACGAGCAGCACAACAATGATGAAAATGAAGGTAACGGCAAAAGTAACAAGCATAATCATAATAAAAGCCGTAACAATGAAAGCAGTACTGGATATCATTCCAATAACAAGCCTATCCGTGGTCTTGAATGCAAGATGTGTACCAACAGCAGAACAGCAACCGGAGCAATACGACGAATGATGCCAATGATGGTAGCAACCCGAAGATTTCAAAAAAACAGCAATAACCATCGTATGTGACAGCAGTAACAGTAATAGTACTAGAAGTAGTAGCAGCAGTAGTAATAATACTAGCAATAGTACTAGTAATAGTAGTAGTAATAGTACTAGTAATAGTAATAGTAGTAGTCGTAGTAGTAGGAGTAGTAGTAGTAGTAGCAGCAGCAGCAGGAGTAGTAGTAGTAGTAGCAGCAGCAGCAGTGGTAGTAGTAGTAGCAGTAGCAGTAGCAGTAGTAGTAGTAGTAGTAGTAGTAGTAGTAGTGGCGGCATAAACCATCTCACCCAAGCACACTGAACCCTGAACCCCGCACAGTA